>PVKC010034008.1:0-13818 GCA_004027635.1 Crocidura indochinensis | reverse complement strand
TCAAGACAAATTGAATGTGCATATCTATTAAAAATTTTTCCAAGCACATGTCCCAAGAAGGGAAGAGTGCTCTTACAGTAGTGAAGAGTCCTTACTCAAAAGACTTTCCTAAAGTTAGCACTGTGGAATAAGCAAAATTGTATTAAAGATGTTTAACAAGTTTGTTCAGGATACAAACGTAAGGCTGAGTGGCAGAAGCTGGAGAAACTTGACACTGTCTTGTGCCAAGTCCCAACAGAATTACCCCCACAGAAAGCAATAAGAGAAGACTCACTTATTTTCATTTCTCTTCTAATGAACAATTCTAGCATTTTAAATGTTGGTACTTTATACATAAAACTTTCCTTATTTGAATAAGATATTTAAGATTTACGTTGTGAGAACAAATGTCTCTTTCATTCTATTAACTTCCATAAGAATTTTTTATTCTATTCTTCCCTTCCTTACACCCTCGAATATTGTCTTTTAGGGAATACATTTAAATCTTTCTTTCCATTGTCTCTAATATGTAAATTCTTTATATTTTTCTGTCCTTTGTAATTTAATGGAGTTTTATGAAGGAAAATAAAAAATATATATTTGGTCTTTCATCTTGACTATTTGATTAATATTGTGCATTAATTTCCAATAATAAATTTGCATTTAATTATAAAGTAATGTAATTATCATAATCTAAATATATTTTATATCTAATATAAAACAACATAAAATGGTCAAAAATAAATCTAGGTTGTTATTTATAGTTCTAATTTTAATTATTCTATCTTCATAAAATTGAAAGTCACTTAGTCTTTTAGATTTCAAAATTGTGAAGCAGTTAGATTATTTTCTATGACTTTCTGAGATCCTTACAATGCTAATATTCTGATTTTATTTCATTTCAGGACAAAGTATCTAAATTTGCTATATTTTAGTTCAGGCAATTTCATTATTTTCGCAAAAATTTAGTACTGTTAAACCTGGATTTCCAAATTTGAGTTTTAAATCATAGATATACAATGTTAAAACATTCTAATGCAATCATAGGTCAAGGTCTAGAGCAACTAAGTGAAATATACTTCAATTTAATCCTGACACTGACTACCTCATTTAAACCATGGCATTTCTTGATACAGTTATTCTAAAGACCACATACGTGTTATCTTTCTCTATTTATAGTATTTCTGGCTTACTTCATCTAACATAATAACTTTCAGTTCCATACATATATTTTCTTAAAGAAGTTTCTTGAAAGATCTTAGCTCCGAATAACTTACACTAAAGAGACATGTCTTGGAAGGGATATTCTGGGCTATTTGCACAGACCAGGTTCATACACACTTTTTTTCCTGACAGGTATAAAATTAAGTTTTCTCTTATTCCAAATACAATTTAATAATTTTCTAGAATAACTCACACAACACAAACTTCCTATTATAATTGGTATGAAGGACACAAATGAACATCCGGAAGAAGAGATGCATATGACAAGACCGAGAAACATCAGAAGTGCAGAATTTGTACTATGGAGATATAGTGTAGGACCCTCTTAGTACATAATATATTTACCAATTCCAGAATTCAAACATTTTGGGATTTTAACAGAGAATTTGTTACTTAGAATTGATTGTGACCTTTGATAATTAACTAAGATGCCAACCTCTTTTAATTTTCTATTTTTATTTCCTATGTGGGTTGAACTACAAATCCCAAGATCTAAATCAAGAAAATATTTCTAGGATTATCATGAAACAGTTTAGGGCTCCACTAAGACTTATTTCAAAATATTTTCCTATCACTTAGGAAATTCAAGGATATTTTAGATTTTCACAAAGAAATGGGGGTAAAAGCCAAATACACTTTCAGTATAATATGTATTTAATTCATGCTTAATGAATAAAATTGATTTAATGAAATAAAATTTAATATATATTTATTTACATTTAAAATTAGTAATTATCTATTTATTTAAGTCTTAAATTTGACTCATATTTCTAAGTAACTGATTCAATAAACTTATAAAACCACAAAAGTTAGCAATACCCTTAGAATTTTACACAAAATAATTATACAGTATAATTAGTGGCATAAACTACTTTCTTTCACTACGTTAGATATTTTGGGAATTTATGTTGACTATTGAACTCACCAGTGTACCATTTAGTAAATTACAACTTGAATGTATTATTAACTTTTTACATATTTCAATTAAAACCAAATTGAGTTCCCAATGAAATCAAATGGTTGATGCTAACTTTAGTCTCCGAGTAGGACTATATGAACTCGGAGTGTTGCTTAAAGACATAATTCCCAAAAGAAATAAAAAAATGGACCCATATATTTACTTGAGTATAGGCAACCACACATATGATGGGTATATATATATATATATGTATGTATATATATATGTATATACATATATATATATATATATATATATATTGCAAACCTTCATTCTACTCTGGATCTAAATTCCAAAAGAAAATGTTTTACTAAGTAATCCTCATCTTAGTATCACAACATAAACAAAACTTCATTTTTAAAGGTATTATTTTATCCTCATGATTATTTTGAGTAGTTAGAAATCCTCAAATCTATTATATTTGCAGAGCTAGATTTTTTTGCTTGTGGAAATAAATTATACTCCGCTAACAATAGAAGTAAATGTCAATTGAACTATATTGTGCCCATTAAGAGCTCATTTAAATTCTCCAAAGAACAATTATTGTAATGCATAACAAAGTTTTGTTTTGGTTTGTGTTTTGGCCACAGCTGACATTGTTCAGGGGTTACTACTCTTGGCTCTGTGCAGAAGCAGAAATCACTCCTGCAGGCTCAGGGGACCATATGAGATGCCAGGGATAGAACCTGGGTAAAAAACACAAAAGACAAACACCTTACATGCTGTGCTATTGCTTCGGTCCTACCTATGTTTTATAGGTATTTTTAAAATATAAATGAAAGCCTTAATTGTCTCATTAAATATTACTGAAAATATAGTTTGCTGTATTCTATGGTATTTTGAGTGGTATTTGTACACTTTAACACTGGTTTTTGCTCTTGACTCCTGCTTGGCCTGAATACAAACCCCACTGAGAATTGAGTCCATTAATCTGTGTTTCTATTTGTGCAATGCAAATTCCATGTAATGCCAATCTAGGGCAAATATTTGAAAGAATATTTCTTTTTCTCTTGAGATATTTTGACTTATCTTTCACACACATAAATCTGTGCTAATTTAAGTAGGCTGAGTATTTCCTTACTCTGACTTGAACCTTTGTTGATTATTTTTAATATAATCTAGTTTTTAGATTCATACATTTAAGATATACTACCAGTTTCTGTCTACCAATTAAAATTGATGTCAGAACTATTGCAAATGTTTAAGATGACATTGATTTCTCTTTATTTGCAAAATGTGGAGATACAGAAACATAACTAAAATTGTTATTGTCTATTAACACATCATTTGACTACCACGGGCATATTTCAGTCTTTCATGCTTCTATATTGTAAAAAGTACCCAGATATATTTGGCTTTTTTAAAAATAATTTTTGTGACCAAAGTGAATTACAAATCTTTCACAGTAATATTTAAGGTACATAGTGACAATGAATCAGGGTCATTTTCACCACCAGTGTTGTTCTCTCTTCGCCCCTATTCCGAGAATGCATCCCCTATCTCCCTCATTTGCCCCCCCAGACTGCTAGTATAACTGTTCTCAACTGTGTATAACTTGTTGTAGATTGTGTATTGATTCTGTTGTCTTTGACTTTGGGTTTGGTGTTTGAGTCTGATCATTTTTTTATATTTCCACTAAATGTTCATACAACTGTTTGGTCCTGGTACTCTCCAATTTCCCCCCTCAATTCATGAGGCGGAACAAGATGATTCAAGTTCTGTGGTTCTCTTGTAAAAAATGAAAAAAAAAACTTAGGAGGATTCTGTCTAGAGGTTATAAATATCAATTTAAGATAAAAAGAGAATAAAGAAGAAAAACAAAAAGCAAAAAAACAGCAATTACAAAATGAACCACCAAGCTACTAAAAACAACCACTATAAGATAATAACCACAAAAAAGAAAATAAAAAATAAAAATAATTTTAAAAAGAAAGAAAAAAGAGAAGATAAAGAAAAATAAAATAAGAAAGAAAAAAACAAAAACCGAAGGAAGGAGGGCTAGTGTGGTAAGGTTTGTGCTCTTTTTTTGCATAGGCACAGTAAATAAGGGAATTCCCTTGGCCTAAGAGATACAGGGTTTCTCTGCCCTTGAAGCATACTGCCATGGGAACAACTACAGGCTCCCTACAAGCTCATTTTCACACTCCAAGGTTTTTTTTATGGTGCCAGGAAAGTTTCTGCTCAGTTGGGGATGATAAAATCAGGCCTCTGCAGCTAGAGATCTTGTTATTCACACAAGTCATAGGATGAAGGTTAGGATCAAGTCTTTATGGTTCTAGAAGTTCTGTTCCTCACTGTTATTGTAATAAGTCTTCTATGATTAGTGGTCTTGCTTTTTGCTCAGATCCTAGGGCAAAGCCTAGTCTTTCGTTATGGTTCCAGAAGATCTGCTCAGTCACAGTTGTCAAAATCAGACTTCTGAAATTAGAGATCTTGGTTTTTGCATAAATACCAGGCTAAAGCCTAGTCCAGGATCTTTTTTATTGGTTCCACGATACATTCTGCCCAGTCATGGTTGTCAAACTCAGTCTTCTGTAGTCAGTGATCTTGTTTTTTCAACAGAGCAAAGGACGACATGTCTTCTGATTTCATCTTATCATTAGGTGATGAGATAGTGCAACCTGTTCTTAGATCAACTTCTTGTCGTTTCCCCATTGTCAGGATATCATATCAAAACTGGTGCGAGAGGGGCCAGAGAGATAGCATGGAGGTAGAACATTTGCCTTGCATGCAGAAGGACAGTGGTTCAAATTCCGACATACCATATGGTCCCCCGAGCATTCCAGGAGTAATTTCTGAGAGTGGAGCCAGGAGTGACCCCTGAACATGGCCGGGTGTGACCCCCACAAAAAAAAAAACTGGTGCAAGATGGTGCCAGAACAGTATTAGAAATTTCCTGGGAGGGGTGGTGAGTTTTGTTCCTGGTGCTGTTGCAGGGAACTGTGTAGATTATACCTCTGGGCTCTGGGGTTTTTGGTTGGACGGTCACTGTCTGATCACATGAAGTCTAAGTTGGATCCATATGACACATGTTCAGATGAGGAGGCACCCTATATTATAAAATGTATGGGTTTCTATTCCTAGTAGGTAAGAGTTTGTTTCTGTACATAAGATTCCCCCCCCCTTTTAGAGTTCCTATGCAAAAGGGAATGGTGCCATTTTATATTGCTGTTGCATTTGGGGGTAAAAATGACAGGCTACACAATCTCTGTGTTCTGCTTTTGATCTGAGCTTTTTATCTCAGGCAAGACTTTTTCTTATAGGCTTTTGTACTAAGCAGAACCAAAGTAGATAGATGAAGTTAAAAATGCATAAAATAGTGTTCGCTTCAGCAGCACATATACTAAAATTGGAACGATACAGAGAAGATTAGCATGGCCCCTGCGCAAGGATGGCACGCAAATTCGTGAAGCATTCCATATTTAAAAAAATGTATAAAATAGAAGAAATAAATAAAAATTAATCTAAAGAGAAGTAAAGAAAATATGGACCAGAGCAGTGGCGCAAGTAGAAGGGCATCTGCCTTGCATGCTCTAACCTAGGAAAGACCTCGGTTCAACTCCCTTTTCCTGACATCCCATATGGTTCCCCAAGCCAGGAGCAATTTCTAAGCACATAGCCAAGAGTAACCCCTGAGCATCAATGGATGTGACCCAAAAACAAACCAAAAAAAAAAAAGAAAGAAAAAGATAAGAAGGAGAGGCTACCTTTATATTTGGGAATAAACTCACTAAGTGGTATTGCTCTAGAGATATTAAACATACAGAGGAAACATAGGCATCCTCATTAAGTCTTTTGAGATATTCTTGTGAGGGGAGGAAATCCAGAGTAATTTTTCATCCCACACAACTCTCTTGTTGAGTTTGAGAAATGATTTGCAGTAATAGGAGATCAGGTATTGTGCTTGAGCTAAGGGTCCTTCTGGGGCTGTTGTAGCATACAACAGTACATGTTGGGGTGTGTGAGAAGAAGGGTCACATAGCATGAGTCAGCAGGAGTGTTGGTTGTAGTTCCTTTTAGGGACACGAGATGTGGGACTGAGAAGGTGTCTCTTCGTATTGGGAGCTGGGTGATAGTTTATTGGGGCAGGAGGTCCCTCTCGGTACCTAATAGGTTAAGAATTGAGGGTAAAGAGGGTTAAATAAGGAGGAATAATGGATCGGGACTGGAGGATAAGAGGATAGAAGGATTTCTAAAGGGGTGAGGAGAGATAATATATAAGGGGCTATCTACACTAAATGCATGGATTGTGCACAATTTAAGTTTGGCAGAGTGGAGCCCACTGTATACTAACTCATGCCCACATATAGACAGACATTAGAGATCTATTCTTAAGTTTTCGTTGGAGACCTGACCCTCATATGATGGGTTTGAGCTCTTAAAAAATACTTGAGGGCCAGAGCAGTGGCACAAAGCAGTAAGGCGTCTACCTTGACGGTGCTAGCCTAGGACGGATTGCTGTTTGATCCCCAAGCACCCCGTATGGTCCCACAAGCCAGGAGTAATTTCTGAGCACATATCCAGTAGTGACCCCTGAGTTTCACTGGGTATGGACCCCCCCAAAAAAACCCAAAAAATATAGATAGATAGATAGATATAAATACCTGAATTAAGAAAAGATAAATAATTAGCTAAGATTTAGATTAGGAGAGAAAAGGAAAACAGAAGATAATAGACAAGTGTAAAGAAGATTAATCAAATACAGAAAAAATAAGTTGAAAAATAAATTGGGGGCCAGAGCCATGATGCAAGCAGTAAGGAGTCTGCCTTGCACACGCTAACCTAGGATGAACCACTGTTCATCCCTCAATGTCCCATATGGTCCCCCAATCCAAGAGAGATTTTTGAGTGCATAGCCAGGAGTAAACCATGAGCATCACTGTGTGTGGCCCAAAACCTAATAAATAAATAGGGCTGGTGCATTGGTATTGAAAGGTTTTCCATTTCTAGGCACTTCATCAGTGATGGGGGTGGACTTGCTAAGTGAAGGTTTCAGGGTTAGAGAGTGGCCAGAGCATTTTAGGATAAGGATAGTTTTCACATCTAGAGTATGAAGCTATACTTCATTCTAGTAGTGTGGAATATAAGAGGTAGCTACGCTATAAAATATCGTCCACCGCATCTTATGTATCACGGTTCCTCTACTAAAGAAAAACTGCCAATGTGGTCTTTATTTAACATAGATTTAATTGATAAAGAAAAAGAAAGGAGAGAAGGAAAGAAGTAGGAAGAGAAAAAAGAGAAAGAAAAAAAGGAAATGGTAATTTGCAGGCACATATTTGAGAAATCTGTAGCATAAGTTTGTGGTGTGCCATCCTCACTGGTGTAAGGTGATACCTCACTGTTGCCTTGATTTGAATTTTCCTAATGATGAGTGATGGTGAGCATGTTTTCATCTGTCTATTGTCATCTTTCAGTTTTCCTCAGAGAATGTCTATTCACTTCTTTTCCCCATTTTTCTATGGCTTTATGTAGGTTTTGTGGAGCTAACCTTTCTGAGTGCTTTGTATATCCTAGATATCAATCTAAAATGTTTTCCCATTCCGTTAGCTGTCTTCTACATGCAGAAACTTTTTAGTTTGATGTGGTCCCATTTATTTAGGTTTGAGGCTATTACTCTTGCCATTGGCATTCCATCATCAGAGACTTATGTCTTGAAGTGTTATGCCTATTTTTTCCTCAATGAACTTTTAGACTCAAGTCTGATTTCAAGGTCTTTAATCCATTTTGAGTTGATTTTTGTGTAAAGTGTGAGGTATGGATCAATCTTCAGTTTCTTACAGGTGGTTATCCAGTTGTTCCAATACTATTTGTTGAACAGACTTCTTTCTTCCATTGCAAGTTCTTAGCTTCTTTGTCAAATGTTAGTTGAC
This sequence comes from Crocidura indochinensis, assembly GCA_004027635.1. Lineage (NCBI taxonomy): Eukaryota > Metazoa > Chordata > Mammalia > Eulipotyphla > Soricidae > Crocidura > Crocidura indochinensis. Next base: position 5,784 of record PVKC010034008.1, on the reverse strand, counting down.
TGTATTTTGGGAGGTATGTCACTGGATATTCTATTCTGACCCATTGATTTGAGACTCTGACTTTGTTCTAGTACCATACTGTTTTGATCACTATGGATTTATAATAAAGCTTTGGGTTAGGCAAAGAAATACCACCTGGTTTCTTGTTTTTCAGTATAGATTTGGCTAATCTATATCTTTTGTGGTTCCACACTTTATACTTGACTGTTCTAATTTATTTTTAAAAATGACGTCTGAATTTGGAGAGGGGTTGCATTGAATCTATATAGTAGTTTTTGATGATGCTGATTCTTCCTACCCATGAGCATGAGATGTTCTTCCACTTCTTTAGGTCCTCTTCAATTTCTTTCTGGAGCATTTTGAAGTTTTCATGGCATAGGTCCTTCACTTCTCTTTTCAGGTTGATTCCTGTGTACTTGATATTTTGCATACTATTTTAAATTGATCAACTGTTTAATCTCTCCTCTGCTTCGTTATTCATATAGAAGAACACTACTTTTTTGTGAATTAACTTTGTAGCCAGCCACTTTGATGGTTTATTGTTGCTAGGAGTTTTACTTTGGACTCTAGAGTTTTTGATGTATATCTTCATATCATCTGCAAAAAGAGATAGTTTCACTTCCTCTTTCCATATTTGGACTCCTTTGATTCCCGTTTCTTGTTTGATTGATATTTCTAGGACATCTAGAACTATGTTGAATAAGAGCAGAGAGAATGGACAGCCTTACCTATTCCCTGACCTTAGTGGAAATGCTTTCAGTTTTACACTGATAGGGATAATGTTGGCTGTGGGCGTTTTTAGAATGCAGTAACTATCTTGAGGAAAGTTCCTTCCAACTCTATTTTGCTAAGTGTTTTTAATATGAAGGGATGTTGGATTTTGTCAAATGCCTTCTCTGCATTGATAGATATGATCATGTGATTTTTGTCTTTCTTATTGTGGTGTACGATGATGATTGAGTTGCATTTTTTGAACCATCGTTGCATCCCTGGGATGAATCCCACTTGGTCCTGGTATATAATCTTTTTGATGTATTGTTGGATTCAGTTTGCTAGGATTTTGTTGAAGGTTTTTGCATTGATATTCATTTGTTAGATTGGTATGTAGTTTTCTTTCTTAATGGTTTCTTCGCCAGCTTTGGGAATGAGTATGATACTAACCTCATAAAGAGTTAGGGTGAATTTCTGTCTTTTCGATATTTTTGAAGAGCCTGAGGAACAATGATGGTAGTCCTTCTCAGAATTTTGATAGAATTCAACTGTAAAACCATCTGGTCCTGGTAACTTTTGTTCTTGGTGAGTTTCTTAATTACTGTTTCTATCTCCTTAGATGTGATTGGCCTGTTTATGCTTTCTACATCCTCCTTATTAAGTATTAGAAGGGGGTATTTTTCTAGAAACCTGTCAATTTCTTCTGGATTCTCTAACTTAACTGAGTAGAATTGTTTACAATGAGCCCTCATGATGTCTTTGGTTTCTTAAGATTCTGTTGTAACCTCTCCCCTTTCATTTATGGTTTGATTTATTTGGGTATTTTCCTTTTTTGGGGGGGGGTTCATGAGTCTTGCCAATGGTTTGTCTTTCTTGTTTATTCTTTTAAAGAACCAGCTACTGTTCTTATTAATTTTTGTATTGTTTTCTTTGTTTCTATGTTGTTTATTTATGCTCTGGTTTTTATCATTTTTGTCTTCTGCCTGTGTTTCGGTTTCTTTGCTGCTGTTTTGCCAGATCATTAAGATGCCCTTTAAGCTGTTAATTTTGTCATTTTGCTCTTTCCCAACATAGACTTGTATTGCTATGGATTTCCCTAATTACTGCTTTTTGCTGTATCCCAAAATTTTGACAATTTGTCTCTTCATTGTCATTTGTCTCAAGGAATCTTTTTATTTCTTTCTTGATTTCCTCTTTGACCCAGATGTTGTTGAGCAGTTTGTTGTTTAATATCTAGCTGTTGGATTTTCTTCACACCTTTTTACAGTCTTGATCTCTATTGCATTGTGATCTAATAGATGGCTTCTACGATCCTTATATTTTGACTTTGTGTATGTTAGATTTGTATCCTAATGTATGCTTATTCGAGAGAAGATCCCATGTGCACTTGAGAAGAATAGTATTCTGCTTTCTGAGGGTGAAGAGCCCTGTATATGTCCATTAGTCCTAGTTCTTCTATTTCCTCATTTAGGGCTCTTATGTCTTTGCTATTTTTCTGCATAGTGAATCTATCTAGTGGTGTAGTGGTGTGTTGAAGTCTCCTACTACTATCACATTTCCTTCCATATGTTTCTCCAGGTTTTTGAGCAGATGCCTTACATATTTTCTGGCTCTACATTTGGTGCATAAATGTTGATCAGTGTTAATACTTCTTGATCTAATGTTCCCCTGATCAAAAAGTAGTGACCCTCTTTGTCTCTGAGCACTTTCTTGAGGATGAATGTAATTTGTTCTGCTATATGAACTAATTCCAGATTTTTTCACTGGCTTGAATAATTGATTTCCATCCTTTTATTGTAAGCCGGTGTCTATTCTGTTTTTTAGGTGTGTTCTTGCAGGCAGCAAACGTCAGGTTTTGTCTTCTGGTCTGACCCTCTACTCCGTTCTTTTAGTCTGGGAGTTTAGTCCATTGACATTTAAGGAGATTATTGACAAAGAGGGTTGTTGTGTCATTGTACTATGTAGTGTTGTTACAATTGGGTGTTTGGATTGTGTAATTCATCTCTGAGTAGTTCATTTAGAGAATGTGGTCACATATAGTGTGAGTTCTTATTTGTCTGAGAATGTTTTTAGTCTTTCTTCCCCTATGAATGAGAGTTTTTCTGGGTAGTGGACTCTAGGTTGGAGGTTTCTTTCTTTCAGTAGTTAAAATATGTCATTCCTCTGTCTTCTTGCTTGGATCATTTCAAATGGGATATCTGGTTTGATTCTTACGTTCCTTCCTTTGTACTTGAGGTTTTTTTTCTCCCTTATTGCTTTAAAGAATTCATCATTCTCTTTTGTTTTTAGCCATTGAGACTATATGCCTTGATTTTTGCCTATGAGGGTCTATTTTATTGGGAACTATTTTCAACTCCTGAATTTGTACAGAAGTCTCTTTCCAGAGGGTTGGAAATTTTTCTACTATTATTTCCCTCACTACTTTTTCTTCCTCTATCCTGTTTTGCTTCCCTTCTCGTAGTCCTACAATTTGTAAATTATTTCTTTTGTCTTTGTTCATTAAGTACCTCACATTATCTTCCAATGTTTTGTCTCTCATTTTTTTGTTGACTTCTTTATTGTTGCTGGCTTGTATATTGTCCTCCATTTCATTCATGCAATTCTCTGAGTGTAATTCTGATATTGTGGTTTGCTAACACGTTTTTTAGTTCCTTTTGGTTCTGTTTGTATGGACTCTCTCATTTTCTGATAGAGTTCTTTGATTTGGATTAACTGTTTGTCTATGGATTTCTTAGTTTCTTTAGTTAGTGATTCTTTGAATTCCATTCCTAGGTTATTAAATGCTGATGTTATGTCCTCATCTATAAAGTCTGTACATTTTGGAGGACTTGGGAATCTATTAGGATTTCTCTCTATAGCCCCAGCTGCTGGTGTCTTTCTTAGTTTACTCATTGTTCTTTTCATAGGGTGTATTAGAGTAATGGGGTTCAGGATTGCTTTTTTTTTAATGGTCTGGTTGTGTAGGAGGCGGTTGAAAGTAGATCTGTTTTAGGGTTCATTTTCTCAGGGTGCACATGTTTACACAAGTATGGTAGAGGTGTTAAAGTCTAGTTAATTAGGTTTTGAGGCTATATATTTTCAAAGGGAGAAAAGAGTTGGGCCTGCTCTGCTTAGGACTGTCTGATGGAGTCTTAAGTGTCACTGGGGTTTGTAGGGCAGTGCTGTTATGACCAGGGTGTGTATGTACAGCCCAGTGGTGGCGGAGGCACAGTGATGGTGTCCAAATGGTCCTTCTTGTGAGTGTCCTGGCAAGGTCGGATTTCTCCTATCTGTTCCTAGTTCCTTCACTCACTTTCTCCTCAGAGCTGTAGGGACTAGGCACCTAGATGGCATATCCCGCAGGTTTCCTCCCTGCCTTTCCAGACAAGTTTGGTTCCCGTCTGTTCCCTGCTTGCTGAAGCAACCCTCTCCCTAAAGCTGTAGGAACAGAGTCACCCTTTTTGGCTTTTTTAAACTGTCCAGCACATGGTGGGAATGCCATATAGTCCAGCCCTTATGGAAAACAATATGTAGATTCCTCAAAAAAATGGAAATTGAGATCCCATTTGACCCAGCTATACCAGTCCTAGGGATATACCCTAGGAACACAAAAATACAATACAAAAATTACTTCCTCACACCTATATTCATTGCAGTGCTATTTACAATAGCCAGACTCTGAAAACAACCAAGATGCCCTTCAACAGATGAATGGCTGAAGAAACTGTGGTGCATGTACATAATGGAATATTATGCAGCCATCAGGAGATATGAAGTCATGAAATTTTCCTATACGTGGATGTACATGGAATCTATTATGTTGAGTGAAATTAGTCAGAGGAAGAGAGACACAGAATAGTCTCATTCATCTATGGGTTTTAATAAAAATTAAAGACATTAAAATAATTCACATAGATGAGGGCCAGAAGGACCAGCTCAAGATATGAAGCTCACCACAAAGAGTGTTGATTTCAGTTAGAGAAATAACTATACTGAGAACTATCATAACAATGTTAGTGAGTGAGAGATGTAGAAAGCCTATCTAGAATACAGGCTGGGGGTGGGTAGGGAAGAGATAGGGGTTTTGGTGATGGGAAGGTTGCATGGTGAAGGGAGTGTTCTTGTTATGACTGAAACCCAACTACAATTATGTTTGCAATCACGGTTTTTAAATAAATAGCTTATTTAACAAATAAAAGAAATTGATTAGATTAGGGACAGCTCTGAAACAACTAATCAGAGAAACCTATCTGAAGGCAGGGCTAACAAAAAAAGTAAACTCTCAAGTACAAAACTGGAAATCTACCTTTCATAAAATTTTAAATAATAACTTCTTATAAGTACCATGATTATAAACATGTTTGTAGTTGGGTTTCAGTCATAAAAAGTAACCCCCTTTCACCAGTGCATTCTTCCCACTACCAATGCCCCACTTTTTCCTTCTCTCTCAACCCCTTCCTGTATTTGAGACAGGAATTCTATTTCTCTCAGTTACTACCATTGTCATGATAGTTTTAGGTAGTTATTTCTCTAACTGAACTCACCACTCTTTGTGGTAAGCTTAATATTGTGGGTCTGTCCTTCAAGCCCTCATCTCTATTATCTCTGGGTATTATTACCATACTGCCTTTTATTTTTCTTAAATCCCAAAGATGAGAGAGACTATTCTGTGTCTATCTCTCTCCTCTTGACTTATGTCACTCAGCATAATAGTTTCCATGTCCATCCATGTATAGGAAAAATTCATGATTTTATTTTTCCTGATGACTGCATAGTATTCCATTAAGTGATGAAAAAATGTCCCCAATTGCACACCCTTACATGGTTCTAGCACATTCTAAGAAGGTGAAACAGTAGGGTGAGTCATCTGTAGGGTGAAGCAGTGCTATCTGCTTGGGGTAGCATTGAATTAGATGAAAAATTATGATCAATATGAAAAAGTGCATGCTAGATTAATAAAATTTTACTATGTGAAACATGTATATGATTTGGTTACTAAGTTTTTATATGACTATAATAAAACTTTACTAGATTAAAAAACGTATATGATTTGATTACCAAGTTTTATATGACTAAATATGCACATTTATTTCC
>PVKC010034007.1:0-13819 GCA_004027635.1 Crocidura indochinensis | reverse complement strand
GCACAGAGTTTAGCATTTAACTTAAAAGACAAAGTCTTCTGTGAGCTATTTCCTGAAGTTGTGGAGGTAAGAGCCAGGATTGCCCACCTCATGTCAGCAGTTTGAGATGAAGATTTGTCCAGAGAGAAAACAGCCCCTCGGTGCCCTCTCTGAATGGCCTTGTCCTGTCATCTGCCTTCACATCCAGAGCTGACTGGTGGAATTTACTAGGGAGGGTCCAGGGAGGTGGCTGGGTTTAGAGCTGCTCATGAATGCCCCTGCACCCTGGGTAGACAGATTGCTGAGGTCTGAATGTGTCCAGAAGGGCAGAAGGTGCCCTGCTAAGGGTTAGTAGAGGTTATATGCGTCGGTACTGCTTAGGTCCATTTGGTCTGGGAGGTGCAGACCAAGCAAATTTTGGCAAGTCTCTGGGCTCCTTATCTGGGAACTGAAACTGGTTTCCACAGAGTCAGATGCCAGGTTTTTGCTTTTTTTTTTTTAACTCCCCACCCCTGCTCTAGATGCCAATTTTGAACGTGGTGGAGCTGCTGTGCTTGGTGAGTGAGGTCTCTGGGGACCATAGTACTACTAGTCTGACAGTCCTTCTCTCCCCTCTGTGTTCCACTCAGGAAATCAAACAGAAACAGAAGGCGCAAGACGAGCTCAGCAATAGACCCCAGACTCTCCCCTTGCCAGACGTGGTGCCAGATGGGGAGACGCACCACGGCCAAAATGGGCTTCCACTGCTCGACGGGCACGTGCCAGGCGCCGGGCCCAACATCGCGGGCCTTCAGCAGGCCAACCGGCACCACGGACTCCTGGGTGGCGCCCTGGCGAACTTGTTTGTTATAGTTGGGTTTGCAGCCTTTGCCTACACGGTCAAATACGTCCTGAGAAGCATCGCCCAGGAGTGAGCCACACAGTCATCACCGGCAGAGGCAGAGACGAGGGACGCCAGCCCCACGTTGGAGGTGGGCTGGCACGTTCAGGGCGCACTCCCCTGGCTCCTGGGCGCAGCTCTTTAGAGACCTTTAAGGGAAACAAAATCCAAGTGGGTAGTTTGGAGTTGGAGGCGTGAGATCCCATCCTCTGCCCTGGAGCCTGGGGTCCCTCACAGCGCAGCTCTCCTCCTCCAGGAGGGACTCACGCCTGGGTGTTCTCGCTTCCCTCCTGTATTGTCCTTTGGGCCTGTTTTAGTAAACCTGTTTGTCATTTTATTAGATTTGGTCACTTACAAATAGGAATCTGCTGCCACAGTGCTGCGTGTGTTCTCTCTGACGGACGCCGGCTGCAGGCTGCTGGGGCTCCGCGAGGGAGCCGTGGAGGGTGGCCTGGGCAGGGCCCAGGGAGCCGGGGCCTCCTGTTAATCTGCAACGAAGCAAATTCAAATTCCTTCGGAGTTGGCCAGGGCTCCCCGCAAAACACACTGAAGTCTGGAACCTGCTGGCTCAGACCACGAGGGGGCGCCTTCCCTGCAGCACTGAGCGCCGGCCATGTGCTGCCCACCCGCGTCTGCTCAGCAGGCCGGGCACTCTCAGAATGCCGGGTGGCCCTCAGCATTCCCTCATTTCCTGTTGGCCCACAGAGCCCTTTGCCCGGTGCAGGAATGAGTGCTGAGACCTGGGCTTCCCAGCTTCTCTTCCTGGGGTGAGGTGGGTGGGGCCCTGCCGCCTGAGTTCAGGGTCCCTCCGCCCCTGCCTTGTCCATCTGCCGAAGGATTGCCCCACCCGCCGGGGTGGCTGAGGGGCCAGCACTCACCACGACGCTGTCAGGAAGAGGCCAGGCCGCTCATGCGTTTGTACATCTTTTGACTTTGTTTTTTGATCGGTTTATTTAAAACTCCTCAATAATTTACCACTTGTATGTATTTAACCTACTCTTGTGGAAACAACAACAAAAAAACCTTTCATTATAGCTCTGTTCCAAAGTTTCGTGCTGTTTGCCTTGGTGGAGACCCGAGCCCCTCTCCACCGCCACCGCCGGGTGCCACTGGGTCCACTGGGCGGGGGCTGTTGCCTCTGTCCCGAGCGCGCGAGAGTCGTGCAGAGGGAAGCATGACGGGCAAGGTCAGAACAGCTGCAGGGATGGACCGTGGGCAGCTTGTGGAGTCCAGGCCTGGGAGGGGCCGTCTGGGATCTGGGAGCACTTGGCGGCAGCGTCGATGCCCGAGCAGAGGCTGCAGGCCCGTCTCCCTCGGGCTCCCGGGGAAGCCGTGCGGCGCGGTCCCGTGCACCCCTTCCTCCCTGCCCCGGGGTGTCCCGCGGGCGTGCTCGGGCTCACCGAGCGTGGAGGGAGGCCGCCTCGCTGGGGACCCCGGCGCCCCAGGAGCGAAGCCTTCGCGCGGCTCCGGGGTGGGAGGCGGGCGGGCCGGCCGCGGAGGTGGGGTCCCGCCCGAGCACGCCCCCGGCCCGCGCGCGGCTCAGCCCTCCGGGGGGCGGGCCCGAGCGACGGGGCGCGGGGGCTGCGGGGCGCCCGGCGCCGCGCTGCCCAGCCCGCGGGGACGGCAGCGCGTCCCGTCCCTTGGCGCCGTGGCGCCGTTGCTCGTGCCGCGCAGACATGCACCGGCGAAGGCCCGGCGCCCCCCGGGGCCTCGCCCCCGCGCCGGAGCCCTGAGCGCGCCCGGGCGCCAGGGCTCTCCGCGCCGAGGCTGCAGCGCCGCCGCCATGCGCTGGGCCTGGGCCGCCGCCGTGGCCCTCCTCTGGCCGCACCTCGCGCTCCCCGGGGCCGTCGGGGCGCGGCGCGAGCACCGCAGGCCGCGCCCCGAGGCCCCCGCCGCCACGGCGTCCAGCAGCGACGGGCCCCGCGGCTCCTCCCCCAAGGTACGGCCGCCCGGCACGGCACGGCACGGCACGGCGCGCGGGCTCGGGCGCACCCGCGGGCACCTTGCGCGGCGCGCCGGGTGGGTCGGTCGGTCGGTCGGGGCGGTGGGTGGGACGGGGTGCGGAGCCGGAGCGAGAGTGAGAGCGCGGTGAGTCGCACCGCAGGGTGCGTGCTGGGTTCGGTCCCGGCATCTCGTAGGATCCCCAGCCTGCCGCGGGTGATTTCTGAGCGCAGAGCCTGGGCAACCCCTGAGCGCCGCGGGGTGTGGTCCAAAAACAAAAACAAGCAAACTAGCAAACCGGACCAAAGGACGGGGGCACCAGCAAAGGGAGGGACGCGGGCTGCCCGCTGGGGCCGGGGGAGTCTCCGCACTGCCCGGCACCGCCTCGACCCAGAGGCACGCCAGTCGCCAGGGCAAGTCCGCCCCGGGCTCTCGGGACCAGCTTTGCCTGGACCCTCGGGTCTCCTCTCTTCAATCTTGGACACGGGATGTGCCGAGTGATCCCTCGATGGCCTCGGCCCTGGTCCTGCCTGTCCCAGCCCTCTGCTCCCCTTCCACACGAGACCCTAATCTTTCTGCCGCCCCTCTTGGCTGCTGATCTCCTGAGGGGTCCCCAGCCACCCCCACCCCAGCCCGCGCCCATTGATCCTGGCTTCCCGCCTCCCCAGGGCGTCTCCGTGGCGGCCAGCCCGGCACCTCACAGCCCACGCACCCCTGGGAGCCTGCGCCCGTTTTCCATGGGTTGTCAGGAATCCTGGGTTCTGTCCAGGGTGGGCACGAGGCCGGGCAGAACCTGCCAAAGCTCTGAGGCTGCCGCCCTGCTGGAACGCCCATCCAGGCCCAGGCCTCAGGTCCTGCCGTCTGTCCCTCCACCTGCCCCGCGGCCTGGCCCTGGATGGGGCTGTCTAGACAGGTGAGCAGCGCCTGCACACAGCAGCTACGAGCCAGCAGGACACTCGGGCGCTTATGCTCTGTCGACCTGGGCTGCTGTGACCCCGTGGAGTTCCAGTTTTTCCTGCCCTCCCTCCGCCCACCCACCCACCCACTGCAGAGGGCCACGGCCTGTCTAAGCACTGGGAGTGGGCGACCAGGTTCTGGTTACTGAGCCCCTCTCAGCTCCGGGCCTGTTTCCCCATGGCCTGTTTGCTCCGAGATCCTTTTGCTGTGGGAGGAGGCAGGGGATGCCAGACTGCCAGCCCTGGACCAGAGCCCCAACTTGACTCTGTCTCCCCTTCCCTTCTGCTCAGGCCTGTTGGCTTCTGGCCTGGCCTGGCGCCCCCTCTGCACCCTTGGCTTGTTCTCCCCCAGATAGTCCCCTTTTGCGTGGGCAGAGGGCCTGGGGGGCAGTAGACCACCCTCAACCCCTGGCCTTGCAGCCTCCAGAGGCCTCCACGCCCGAGTTTTCGGCTGCCCACATGACATGGCTGAACTTTGTCCGCCGGCCCGACGATGTGGTCTTGAAGAAACGGTGCCGGAGCCGGGACAAGAAGTCGGTGAGCCGGGCTCCGAGCCTAGGGTGGGGGGCTGTGGCTCGGGGGTCCCTCACTTCTTCCTGCCTCTCCACAGCGAGGCCTCTCTGGGCCCCCAGGGCCCCCTGGCCCCCCTGGGCCCCCAGGCCCCGCTGGTGCCGTGCTCACCCAGGAGGCCCTGGCCCAGGAGTTCCAGCGACTGCTGAGAGGTGAGGAGTCGCTGTCTGTCCAACCCTGCCAATGCGGAGCCCTCGCCCAACGTATCGTGAGCCGCTGCCACCTCCTTTTGTCCCACAGAAGCTGCGGAGCGCCGGTTCTCAGGGCTGCTGGGTCCGTGGCTGGCCGAGGGGCCGGCAGGGCGGCTGGAGGAGGCCTTTCACTGCAGGTTGCGCGGGCCACTGCAGGTGGACAAGAGAACCCTGGCAGAGCTGAGCGGCTTTCAGGCTGTGAGTGCGGGCCTGTGTTGGGGTTGGGGGCGGGCAGCCTGTGGGAGGCTGCTGGCCTGGCACGGCTGCTTACCCACCTCCTTCCAGCCCACGGCCCAGGGCGCCTTCCTGCGAGGCTCTGGCCTTAGCCTGGCCTCCGGTCGATTCACTGCACCCGTGGCTGCCATCTTCCAGTTCTCTGCCAGCCTGCATGTGGGTGAGTGTGGGGCAGGCCGGGGTGGGGCCCACACGGTGGAGCCCAGCCTGAGCTTTTCCTCCTGTCCCCCCAGACCCCCGGGAGCTGCAGGGCCGAACTCGTCTACGGGCGAGGGACACAGTGCGAGTGCTTATCTGTATTGAGTCCCTGTGCCACCAGCACACGTGAGTGCCACGGGGTCTCCGGGGCTGCTTGGATTGGGACTGCCTCAGTCCCAGACAGCTGGGTTCCTGGGTGGGGGTCTTGACCACAGGTTAGGGCCTGGCTCTGGTGCCTCACACTTGTTGGCACTTGGGGCAGGTCCCTGGAGGCCATCTCGGGACTGGAGAGCAGTGGCCGGGCCTTCACGGTGCATGTTCAAGGGCTGCTGCAGCTGCAGGTGAGAAGCACTGGGAAGGCCAGGGGTGGGTGAGTGGGCAGGGGTCCGGGGCCCTGGGCTGCACTCACTCCTGGACCCGCAGGCGGGACAATATGCTTCGGTCTTCGTGGACAACGGTTCCGGGGCAGCCCTCACGGTGCACGGTGGCTCCAGCTTTTCTGGAATGCTCTTGGGCATGTGACCTTAAGATCCACCGACAGCTTGTGCTGCACTCACACAATAAAGTGCCAGTGCTCCTGTCTCTGTCTGTCCTGTCCTATGGCCTGGAGGGACAGCTGGTACACTGGGTGGGGTGGGATCAGGGCCACTTGCCCTGGACCAGCTGAGGGACCTTTGCTCGGATTTGGGGAGTCACTGAGCTTGGGGCAGTCGCCAGCACAGCCCAGCCCTGCTCCAGCCCGAGCCCCAGCTCTATCCCCTGAATCCTCCCTGAGGACACCCCTTTCATCCTCCTGTCTGCTCCAAGGCCTAGTCAGGCTGCTGTGAGCACTTGTATGTCTGGAGCAGTGGGTGGGAGTGGGGCTGGAGGGATCATTTATGACTCTGTTCTGGTGGGAGCAGCCCGGCACTGCCTGCCTGCTTGGAGCCCCCTCACCCGCACCCCGTTTGGAACTCAGACGGAAGAATGTAAATTGGTCTTGAGCGGGCGTCCTGCATGGAGCCTGGAGCCGAGATACCATCTCTGGTCGGCACCCCAGCCCAGAGCACACCCCGCGCAGAGGTGGGGGCGGGGCAGGGATGCAGCCGGGCAGTGAGGCGGAGCCCTGGAGCCCGGCAGGCGCTGTCCACTGACCCGTCCCCACCTCTCCGGGGCCACGCACATCGAGGCTCAGTGGGCAGGGGGTGGGGGAGGGCTGACTCAGACACAGCGGCGGGTGGATAACTCTGCCCCATGGGGTCACTGTCACTCAGCTGCAAAGCCCCAGTCATGTGTGTCCCCACGGTGGGTGCCCAGAAGGCTCTGCACCACCTCCAGCCCCTACTTTGACGGAGGACCTTGGGCAGAGGCTGGGAGCATGTGGTGGGTTTCGGCAGCAGGGGGGAGCGAGGGGACGTCCCTCCGGGCCTGCTTGGGCCCTGGCTGGCCTCTGTGTGGTCCCCTACCTCAGGTGCCTCCAGGAGCAGCAGTTGCCCCTGCTGACTGGGTCGCACCTCCCAGGATCTGTCTCATCCTGGGTGTCCGGAAGGAGCTTTCAGAGCCGCCCCCCAGGCCCTGGCCCTGGCCCCGGGGGTCTTGGTGCTGGTCAGCGTTGACATTTGCAGGGATGTGGCACCTGGCTTAGGACCAGCTGTGCCCAGTACAGGGCAGAGTGGGCACACGGGGCCACTGTGGACATCTCATGCCATAAGCATGTATGTCCCTGCGGTCTCTTGTGCCTGCTCAGGGGTCCCTGGGGGGATCCGTTCTTGGGGCCCCTTGCAGGTGCCCGAGTCTCCTGAGGCTCTGAGCGAGCCATGGTTGGGGCTCAAAGAGCCCACTAGCCTGAGCAGGGGGCGGCCACCCCCAGGGCCCCAAGGGGAAAGCCTCAGTTCTGTCCGCCCTGACCTGACCAGCTACTGCACACTGGGCTGGCTGGATGCTGTGTCCTGGAGCCGGGCCTGTCTGCCCTTGACTCCTAGTCCTGGGAGACCTCAGGGTGCTGCTCCATCCAGGTCAGCTCCCAACAGAGCTGGGCCCAGCACAGCCAACTGCGTGGGGACAAAGGGCCTTTGTTCTGCACCGTTGGGGTGTAGGCCCTGCTCTGGGCAGTGACTCAGGGCGCCCGGTGTGATAACATCTGTTTTGCAACAGCCTGTCACACACACACACTTGCACACACATGTGGGCGCACATACACGCCTGGCAATGTCACACACGCATGTCTCACACACACCCAGTAATGTCTCACACACACACGACACTCTCGTTCTTGGGACCACACCTGGCCGTTATCAGGGGTTACTCCTGGCTCTGTGCCCTGAAATTGCTCCTGGCAGGCTCAGGGGAGCATATGGGATGCCAGGGATTAAACCCAGGTCTGTTCTGTCCCAAATTAGCAGCATGCAAGCCAGATGCCCTACCGCTATCACTCTGATCCAAACACCGTAGGGTTTTTTGGGGAGGTGAGGGGGAAACACACCCAGTGATGCTCAAGGGTTACTCCTGGTTATTCGCTCAGAAATCACTCCTTGCTTGGGGGACCATATGGGACGCTGGGGATCAAACCCAGGTCCATCCTGGGTCAGCTGCGTGCAAGGCAAACGCCCTACTGCTGTGCTATCACTCCAGTTCCAACACTGTAGTTTTGAGATGAGCGGTCCCACCACCTGCACCCACGGCCCACACTGCCTTCTTGAGGGCACAGGAGCAGGCGTGGGACAACGATAGCAGACGGAACAGAACGGGAGTGTTGGCAGCAGATGTGTCTTCACTGCTATGAGGTAACCAGATCTCTGACCCCCGTCATTCTGATGTGGGGTCGTCCCGAGGTGCAGTGGGATACCCTCCGGGGTCCACTGACAGCTTCTCCATCCACCCATCAGCCCTGACCCACAGCCTGACACCGAGACATCATGGAAAGATTGGGGGCTCCCTGGCCAGTGTATGGGACAGGGACGAGTCCACTCAGCTGTGGGGGCGGGAGATGAGCAGACCCTGCACCCCAGAACTACCTGCTGAGACCCGCGGGTTACTGCGCCCACCGCAGACCCAGCAGGGTGTCCAGACAGTGTGGGAGAAAGAGCCCAACTGCGCTGGGTAGCCAGGACAGGGCACCCCCAGGCTCAGAGCAGACATGGCCTCACCAGTTCCTGTTTCCTGCCTCCAAGGTGCCTGTGGGAGACTCAGCAAGGCCTTGGGGAAAGGTGGTGGGGCGGGCAGAGAAGGGTACAGGGCGAGTGAGGCAGTCAGGTGCTAGGCCTAGGGACATCTGGAGCTGGCGGTGAGGCCAAGGACTAGCTGGGTGCGTCCGGAAGGGGTGGGGCTTTGTTCTGCCCAGCTAGCCAGGATCTCAAGGGGTGGGGAGCTTCCCAAGGAAACCTGGGACTGGGGGCCACCAGGAACACTGGAGGAGGCCTGGCTCTGCCCTCCTGGGGGAAACGGCTTGAGCTTTCTAGGCCCACCTGGAGGAACACCACCAGACTGGGCTACGGAGAAGCGTCCTCTCAAGAGCTTGCCTGTGCCAGCCCTGCTTGGTAGCCCCATGGGACTCCTGCAGTGGGGTCGGGGTGTCCTGGGCCTCCCAGTCCAACTCCAGGGTTCTAGGGTAGATGGGGAGGGCAGGCCAGTATCCTCAGGCCAGCCCCTGCTGCCTCCTGCAGGTGGCGCCTGGGCTCTCTCGCAGTGCTCAGCCCAGACCAGGGTCACACTTGGGTGGTTTGATCGCTTTGGTGGGGCCTATTGGTGAGGGCAGGGGCCAGGCCCAGTGGCCGGGGCCAGAGAGCCTGGTGGTTTGGTGTGTGGCGGAGACGGAACGGCAGTTTCTAGGTCTTCGAGGGGTCATGAGCCCAGATACAGGACAGGCCTACCCACACGGGATGTGGCCCGAGATCCTCACTCACCCGGTGCAACCATCAGCACCTCCCACGTCCAAGAACGTCCTAGAAATGGAAATGTCCTTCTCTGGAGACGTAACCCACCTGCAGACACACTTGAAGCTTTCCGGTTCCCACTCTGGGGCGTTGGCCTAGGGACTTTGTCCCCTGAATTTCCTTCTTGGGCCTGCCCACAGACAGAGTGGATCTGGTGGCCTGCATTACTGCACCATCCTGCTCTCTGCCAGACTGGGGCATGGGGTCCCAGTGTCCCAGGACCCCACAGCCTTGATGGTGCCAAGTCCAGGGGTCACAAAGCTCTGTTGCTATGAGAGCCCAGGTGGCCGTTGACCACAAAGGGACAGCAATCTGGGACTGATGCCTGTTGGACCCTAGCCAGCGCTCACAGACGGGCTGGTGTGGCCCGAGTACTCCTGGGTGGGTGGTGCCTGGAAGGGCAGGAGTGCCAGGGCACAGAAGCCGTCCTGGAGGGCCAGGCTCTGTTCAGGGCAGCTCAGCCTGGCCTCGGGGGTACGCCTGCCTGAGCCTGTGCAGTTCTGAGGATGGAGAAGGCTTTTGAGAGGGGCGCCCGCAAGCTACCTCATAGCAACCCAAACCCTGCACACACGCCTGGCAAGGGGATGGGTCCCTCCTGGGACTCCCTGTGTCCCAACCTTCAGTGCTTAGCCCAGCACTACCCACTTCACAGGCCCTTTTATGTGTCTGCATGTGCACAGAGTCATATAGCCCTATGTACTCACATGTACTTTCACCCCTTCTCTCCAAAACCTGGAACTGTCCAACAATCGCAGGCCAGATCCCTTTGTCCAAAGTTGAGTCCCCTTGAAAACCTCCCAGACCTGTGCCAGACAGGTCCCATCCTCAAATCTGCCCAGGGCCTCATCTTCAGTGTGACGACATCTGGAGGTGGGGGCCCTGGGAGCTGACCAGGGTCAGACAAAACCAGGAGGGTGGGGCCTTCCTGGGACAAAAGTCCACAGGAGGGCAGACTGGAGTGGCCTTGCTAGTACCAGCTGAAGAGAGTGAAAGCCACAGTGAACACATGGTCAGTGGCCAGGACTGTGAGCTCAGCATCGGGCCCAGCACCAAGGTGAACCCCCTCTCCCAAGGGCCTCTATACTTCCCGGTTCCCCAAGAACACCATCAGCCCATCAGCGCCGGCCACCACGCTTGAATCTGCACGGGACACGCTGGCTAGCATAGCAAAGCCTGTTCTTCAGACAGAGTCTGGGGACCGTCCTAAGGACTCAACAGGGTTCGGATTCCTGAACTCCAGCCCAGACTGCTTAAGAGGCATGCAGAGAAGCACCTTAAAAGGGAAGTCTCCTCAGACAGACTGCTGGGCTAAGAAAGACAGGCTGTTTTCACATTCTTCCCTTTCAACCTGCTTCTACCAAGATCCGTGCTCTTGTAAACAGACGGGGCGACGCATGTCAGAGGCTGGCACACAGACAAGCCTTTCCTTAAGTAATTTAAAGGCGCACTGGGCCCATGGGGTCCCACTTCATCACTCTTGTTTAAACAAACTCAAAGTGTTTGGAAAGGAACCACCGGCGTGAACAGTGAACAGTGCAGCGTATCAACCTTGGAGTGAGCCCTCAGTCACCGGGGGCCCAGAACAGAGGACAGACACAGTGACTGTGACACTACCCCCAGGTAGTGTCTCACAGCCCTGTCATTGGAGGTGGCCCTGCCATGAGGGGCAGAGAGGGGGCTCTCCTCTTTCACTTTAGGTTTTTCTTTTTGGGTCATACTGGCGGTGCTCAGGGGTTGCTCCTGGCAGGCTCAGGGCCATATGGGATGCCAGGAATCAAACCTGGGTCTGTCCCAGGTCAGCCACATGCAAGGCAAATGCTCTACCACTGTGCGATTGCTCCGGCAACCTCATTTTAACTTTTTTTTTTTTTTTTTGGTTTTTGGGTCACACCCGGCAGTGCTCAGGGGTTACTCCTGGTTCCATGCTCAGAAATTGCTCCTGGCAGGCACGGGGGACCATATGGGGCACCGGGATTCGAACCGATGACCTTTTGCATGAAAGGCATACGCCTTACCTCCATGCTATCTCTTGGGCCCCTCATTTTAACTTTTGGGCCATCTACTGCGATGATCAGGGCTTACTCCTGGCTCTACACTCAGAGTGCTGTTCTATCGCTCCGGCCTCAGGGGGGCTCTATTTGAGGTATCAGGGCTGTGTGTGTCGACTCTTGACCTCCAGTCTGCTTGTTCTCCCAGTCTAGCTCGTGCTAGCTGGACTTCAGGGGCCCGCAGACCCAGAAGCTGCTCACGAGGGTAGCTGCTGTGAGAAGTACCCCCCAGCCTCGGGGGGTAGCTGTTGCCCGTCGCGTCCTGGAACGGAAATGCCAGTCGGGGGCCTCCTGCGGGTTCAGGGGATGCCTTCCTTCCGCTGGCAGCACTGCGAGGGCGGCACCGACCAGTCGTAGATGTAGGACAGACGCAACTGCACCTCCTTGTCGCACAGGCGGCCGTGGCGCGCCAGCGTCCGGTGCTTCTCCAGCATGTCCTCGGGGCTCTGCTTGTGAGTCACCAGGTACTGGTTGCTGCAGCCGCGGGACTTGTACTCGGTGTCGAAGCGCGGGTCGTGCTCGCGCTGCACGTCCACGGGCGCCAGCCAGGCGCCCAGCGACACGTCCTCGCTGTGCCAGGTGCGCAGGTAGGCGCGGCTGAGGCGCAAGAAGCGCACCAGGTCGGCCGAGAGCACGTAGCCGCCGCCCAGCGCGTAGGGCAGGTAGAAGTCGCACAGCTGCCAGGCGGCCTCGCGCCAGCGGCCCCCGGCCTTGACGCGCCCGCGGCCCGAGAAGAAGCCCCAGTAGAGGCGGCGGCGGCGCGCGGGGTCGCGGGCGCGCAGCTCGGCCACCAGCAAGTCCAGCCGCGCGAAGGTGTCGTCGTCCGCCTTGAGCACGAAGTCGAAGGCCACGTGCTCGTCCAGCCAGCTCAGCATGGCCAGCACCTGTGGAGGGAAGGTTTGGGGGAGGACGATATCTCAAGGCAGGTGACGGGACAGAGGCGCCCGCTAAGCCTTCCTGCACCCCACCCTTCTTGAGCCTCTGGATCTGGAGTGTGTGTGTGTGTGTGTGTGGGGTTTTGGGCCACACCCGGCAGTGCTCAGGAGTACTCCTGGTTCCATGCTCAGAAATTGCTCCTGGCAGGCGGGGCACCATATGGGACGCCGGGATTCGAACCGATGACCTTCTGCATGAAAGGCAAACGCCTTACCTCCATGCTATCTCCCGGGCCCCTGGATCTGGAATTTTACTCGGGGACATCAGCGTGGCCCGCTGCCCTGGTAACCTTGAGCCAGCCTCTCCTAAGAGGAACTCACTCACATATGTGGGGAAGAGAATGGACTTCTGCTCGCCCCTCCTCCGGCTCCTTAAACCTGTAAGAGACACCCCCTAGGTGGCCCGGGGTTCGGTTTCCGTCTGCATGGCTGTTCCTGGCGCCCCAGCTAGCTGGAATCAACACACCCGTTTGCTGATGGCACTCTCTTTTTTGGGGGGCGCTCAGGGGTTCCTCCTGGCTCAAGGGGGGGACCCCATGGGACGCCCTATGGGATTCGAACCCCCGCCTTCTGCATGAGAGGCGAGTGGCCCACCGCCGTGCTATCCGTCTCTCCGATCTCTGGCTGCACTTCCTTTTTTTCTGTTTGGCTCAAGAGCGGGGACGGGGCCCTAGGGGGACGCCAAACGGGACTCGAGCGCCCGCTCCGCGCTAGCCACCCATCTGCCCGGCCGGCCCGCACGCACCTTGGCGGCCAGGGCGTCGTAGGCGTCGCGCAGCGCGGGCAGCAGCAGCAGGTCCCCGTGGCGCGCCTGCTCCAGCTCCAGCGCGCGCCGCTCCTCGGCGCCCAGGCCGCGCGTGCCCACGGCGAAGCGCGCCCACACGTCCCCGGGCGCCCCGCGCGCCGCCGCCGCCAGCCACGTCCCGCGGATCGCGCTGCGCCGCTCGGACGCCCGCGGCGCGCTCGCCACCAGCACGGCCAGGAAGGCGGCGGCGGCGGCGGCGGGCGCGGGGCTCCCGGCGGTCCCGGGGCTGCGGGGCGCGCGGGCGGGCGCGTCGGCCGAGCAGCGCGCCAGGAGGAGCAGCGCGGCGCCGCACAGGCCCAGGCCGCCCAGCAGCAGCAGCAGCGTCGTCCGCCGCCGCCACGCGCGCCGCAGCGGCCTCATCGCGGGGCCGGGCCGGGCCGGGCCGGGCAGGTCGGCCCCGCGCGCTGGCAGCTCCCGCGGCGGCCGCGAGGGTCACGCGCTCGTCATGTGACCCCGCTCGCTCTTCTCATTGGTCGTCCCGGGGCGGGCCCCGCCCTCTCTCTGCTCCCATTGGCCCACCCTCTCTGGCTTCCGTCGAGGGGCCGTTCCGTCGCTCGCTCCGCTCATTGGTTTTCCCGGAGCGGTCCCCGCCCCCTCTCGCTGCTCTCATTGGCCTTCCCGGAGCGGTTCCCGCCCCTCTCCCCCCTCTCATTGGTCGTCCCGAAGCGGGCCCGGCCTCGCTCGCGCCGCTCACTGGTTAGTCCCGGAACTCCGCTTCCGCCCGGAAGGACGATGGCGGCGCCCGCGTCCGCCCACCGGCCCCCGCCCTCGGCCCGCCCCCGCGGCCGCCCCTTCCCGGAAGGACCATGGCGGCGGCCTGACCGGGTCGGGCTGGGGCGTCCGGGCGCGTGGGCCTCGCCGAGAGTCGCGGGCAGGTGCGGGCGCGGCGGCTCCGGGGGCGCAGGGCGGGCCGGGCGGGCCGAGGCCTCGATCGCCGTCGTCACCGGCCGGGGTCCGCCGGGCGCCCGGGGCGGGCTTCGCAGCCGGGCCGGGGCCCCGGGGGCCTCTTGCAGCCGAGCCCGGCGCCGGGCGGGCGAGGGAGGACGGGTCGGAGGGCGGCCGGGCTGCACCGAGCCACCCCCGGCTGTCACCCGCCCGGGGCCCCGGGGCCGCTGCTCGGCCTCGCCAGGCCGCTGCTCCGGGCGCCCCGGGGGGCTGCAGGGCGGCGGGG
>PVKC010034006.1:0-13821 GCA_004027635.1 Crocidura indochinensis | reverse complement strand
CTGATACTATAAGGTATATAGAACAACACGTCGGTAAAACACTCCATGACATTGAGACAAAAGGCATCTTCAAGGAGGAAACTACACTTTCCAAACAAGTGAAAGCAGAGATCAACAGGTGGGAATACATTAAACTCAGAAGCTTCTGCACCTCAAAAGAAATAGTGCCCAGGATACAAGAGTCACCCACTGAGTGGGAGAAACTATTCACCCAACACCCGTCAGATAAGGGGCTAATATCCAAAATATACAGAGCACTGACAGAACTTTACAAGAAAAAAACATCTAATCCCATCAAAAAATGGGGAGAAGAAATGAAGAGACACTTTGATAAAAAAAGAAATACAAATGGCCAAAAGGCACATGAAAAAATGTTCCTCATCACTAATCATCAGGGAGATGCAAATCAAAACAACGATGAGATACCACTTCACACCACAGAGATTGGTCCACATCTCAAAGAATGAGAATAATCAGTGCTGGTGGGGATTTGGAGATAAAGAAACTCTTATCCACTGCTGGTGGGAATCCTGTCTAGTCCAACCTCTATGGAAAGCAATATGGAGGTTCCTCCAAAATATGGAAATTGAGCTCCCATTCGACCCAGCTATTCCACTCCTAGGGATATACCCTAAGAACACAAATATTCAATACAAAAACCCCTTCCTCACACCTATATTTGTTGCAGCACTATTCACAATATCCAGGCTCTGGAAACAACCAAGATGCCCTTCAACAGACGAATGGCTAAAGAAACTGTGGTACACATACACAATGGAATATTATGCAACAGTCAGGAGAGATGAAGTCATGAAGTTTTCCTATACATGGATGTACGTGGAATCTACCATGCTGAGTGAAATAAGTCAGAGGGAGAGAGCGAGATGCAGAATAGTCTCACTCATCTATGGGTTTTAAAGAAAATAAAAATCATCATTGCAACAATCATCAGAGTCAATGAGAGGAGGCTGGAACTCCCAGTTTACTCCATGAAGCTCACCACAAAGAGTGGTGAGTGCAGCTACAAAAATAAATACAAAGAAAACTACCATAATCATGTGAATGACTGAGAGAACTGGAAAACCTGTCTGGAGTACAGGTGTGGGTGGGGTGGGAGGGAGGGGAACTTGGGACATTGGTGGTGGGAATGTTGCACTGGTGAAGGGGGTGTTCTTCACATGACCGAAACCTAATCACAAACACATATGTAATCAAAACGTTTAAATTAAAAAAAAATAAGGGTCATCTGAGGAAGGCTGGGGATCATTCTTCGGTCTTCTTTTACTGAGCTACACTATGTCTTCGGACCAGAAATTTTTTGTTGTTTGGATTCCTTGCTTGAGCACTGGATTTCCTGAACCCATTGTTGTATCTTTTCACTGTGTGAATTAATTTCTGTGGATCTCTACATCTGAAACTGTTCCCACTGACCTAATTGGACACAGGAATTGGAACTGCCTTTCCTTTCTGGGAGCTCTGTGCGAATCAAATCTTAACCGATCTTCTAGAGAAGGTAACACTTCAATGGCTAGGAAGAATCAGCATAATCAGAATGACTATCTTACCTAGCTTGCTATATAGATTCAATGCAATCCCTTTCCGAATTCAGATATTACTTTTAAGGAAATAGAAAAATTAATTATAATGTTCATCTGGAACCACAAAAAACCTAGGTTAGCCAAATCCATACTGAAAAACAAGAAACTGGGTGGTACTTTTTTACCTAACCTGAAGCTTTTTTATAAATCTGTAATCATCAAAACAGCATGGTAATGGAACGAAAACAGAGTACCAGACCACTGGGTTAGAACAGAATATCCAGTGATAACCTCCAAATATATGTCAACTAATATTTGACGAAGGATCCAAGAACCTGAAATGGACAAAGACAATCTCTTCAACAAATAGAACTGGATAACCACCTGTAAGAAACTAAAATTAATCCATACCTCAATCCTTACAAAAAATCAACTCAAAATGGATTAAAGACCTTGAAATCACACCTAAATATATAAAGTTCATTGAGGAATAAGTAGGAACAACATTTCAAGACCTATACCTCAAAACAGTCTCTGATGATGGATTGCCAATGGCAAGAGTAATAGCATCAAATCTAAATAAATGGGATTGCATCAAACTAAAAAGTTTCTGAATTACAAAAGAAACACTGACTAAAAGTAGAAGATAGCTAACAGAATGGGAAAAAATTTTCACACTCAACATATCAGATAAAGGGTTGGTATCTAGGATATACAAAGCTCAGAAAGATGAGCTCTACCAAACCTAATTAAGCTATATAAAATTGGGAAAAAGAAATGAATAGACACTTTCCCAAGGCCAAGAGACATATGAAAAAATATTCACTATCATTCATCATTAGGGAAATTCAAACCAAAACAATAATGAGGTACCACCTTATACCAGTGAGGATGGCACACATCAAAAATAACGGATCCAATCTTTTCTGGTGGGGATGTAGTAAGAAAGGAACTCTCATCTGCTGCTGGTGGGAATGCTGCCTGGTCCTACCCCTATAGAAAACAGTATGGAGGATGATTAGTAAACTCAGAATTGATCTGCCATATGACCCAGCAATCACACTCCTGGGTATCTATTCCAAATCCAAAGGATATGTATCCCAAAGTATGTATGCACTCCACTATTTATCATGGCAATCAGCACAATAGCCAAGATTTGGAACCAACCTCGATGTTCAACAACAGATGAGTAGATCATGAAGATGTGGTATTTATACACGATGGAATACTATAAAGCAGTTAGAAATGATACAATCATGAATTTTGCAGTAACATGGATGAATCTACAAAATATTATGTAAAAAGAAGTAAGCCAGAAGAATGATAAATACAGAATGATATCATTTCTTTGATGTATTTAGAATATATGCCACATTTACATACAGTACTCCATGAACAGATAGATGAAAGGATCTAAAATGTAGAAAATTCAAACACCATAGATGCCAGCATATAACGAGAATTGTTCAAATAAAGTGGAAGGGAGACAACACAAAATAGCAAATATCCATTACAACAAAGAGACCAGCAATGATGAAAACAGTAGTTTAGAGTGAACATGTACGTAATCAACCTCCAACTACAAAGATCTATAATAATGTCCCAATGTATTTATTCACAGAACCAGGTGCAGAATATGATTGGAACTCTGGGACACCCACTGTAGTGAATACTAACAATATGTTTTAATGCCTTAATTTTATCAGATATAAAATAACCCTTCAGCTTCTATGTCCAAAGTGATCCTTGGAAAGAAAAAATGGGCACCCTAATTTTAAAACTCGGTATACAATTGCTGCAGACTTGTTAGCAACCCTAAGCAAAAACCTAAGTGGGTAGATAATCCTTACTGGAAATTAAGCAGGTGCGCAAAGCAACGAATATGGAATATGAAATGAAATAAATGAGATCACACAAAATGCATTGTGTAGAGACCCTCATCGAAAGGACGAGTGACAAATTATTTTTTCAGCCACTGACTTTTTGTAAGCACAGGCTTAGGAATGCAGGGTGTTGTCAGGGGAGACAAAGAGCAGGAGAGCAGTACAATGGGCAACAGGCCTAGAATTTGCATATCAAAATGACTTTCCTATAGGTGGGAAAGAACTCTGCTGGAGGTTGGAGGTGGAGATGTTTTTGGGTAAACCGAAAAAACAGGTTTATCAAGAAACTAGAAGGGAGACAAAACATTTATAATGTTTATCTGGTTGCTGGAGAATAGGTATTTGGGGAGATGGAGATAATTGTTTACCATCAAGAGTTGGACTAAGAAAAAATGGTGCTAGCACCAGGTTGTACGAGTCTCAAAGGAGCTAGCCAGCGGGGAACTTTTGACGGGCTTTTGGTACTGACTTTTTCTTTATCTGTAGGGAGAGTGAGGCCGGATTTCTATAGTTGCCAAAATAAAGAGAAAATGTAATGTCACAGCCATGTAGGAAGTATGACAGAAATATCGCCAGTGATCCACTCAAAGGGTCCATGATAGCAGGCAGGCCTTCTAGCAGATGTTTCTTGGAAAAAAAAATTAGACACTGCACCAGGAAAGCTAGAAGACACATCTGTTGCGTGTGCCCCCAAGTGTGTGGGTGGGTAACATACAATCATACTGGATTACATATACAGTGCTCACTTTGACAATATCTCAATAAAATACTCTAACCACTTTGTTTTATTTATGTCTTCTGTTAGGACACAAAGCATATGATCATTCAGACCACTTGAACAGTCAATGGCACACCACAGACCTGTGCTACAGGTCCCAATCATCAAACATGTTTTTGCATATAACTACTTCCTTTTTATTTTCTTCTTTCTCTCTTCCCTTCTCTTTTTTCCTCTACTTCTTCTTTTCCTCTCTCTTTTACTCTTCTTCATCGATTTATTCTATGTTTAATAATGCCCTCGCTGTCAGTTGCTCATTAGGAAAATTACCTCTATACTTAAGATGTAGCAAACAATACTATTGAGGGTAGTCACATTTAAAGTCCTCACTACCACACTGCTTAGTATCCTAGATGCAAAAACCTGTGTTTATCCTAAAAAGATCCAACCACTATGTAACCCTGAAATCCTTTTTTAGCAAAGCCCAACCCCATCAGTGAGGAAGAGCCTTGAAAATGGAAACCCATTCAACATGACACAGCAGCCCGATCTTTTTAAACTTATTTTTACAGTATTTACTTATTCCTCTTTTCTCTTCTCTCTTATATTTTGTTTTCCCCTCCTTTATCTCCTAACCTGTATATCATCCAACTACTTACTTTTCCTTATATCAATGATTTCTTAAGAGCTCAGACCCAGCCTAAGAGAACAATCTATGAATAGATCACTAATGTTTGTCTATACATGGACATGAGTTTGTAGATAGTGGACTCCTTTCTGATTGCCAAACCTAAATGTAAACAATCCGTGCCCCTTTTATACAGTAACCCTCCTCATTCCTCCAGAAATCCTTCTATCCTCTTATTCCCCAATCCTGATCCATTATCCTTCCTTATTTAACTCTTTATCCTAAGTTCTTAACCCATTAGTTACCTAGACAAAACTCCTGCCCCAATAAGACATCACCAAGCTCCCAAAGCAAAAGAATACCCTTTCATTCCCACATCTCATGTCTCAGCAAGAAACTACAACCAACACTACTAATTACTCAATCTTTGTGGCCCTTCTTTTCAGCATTTCAAATGTAGACTGTTGGATGCTACCATTTCATCTCCAGAAGGACCCCAGCCCAATGACACTACCTGATCTCTTATGGCTGCAACTCACTTGTATTTTAGTATTGATATTTGTCCTAATCTAGAATGATCTTACACCCAACTTCCTGTAAAAGATGGATAGCAAATAGAAAGTAAATAGGACTTAATTTTATTCTTTTATCCTGATTTAAAATTCATAAGCAGTGAGAGCCATGTGAAGAAGCGAAGTCTATTAGCAAAAGCAATGTTGCCACTTCAGATTGAAAAAAATTAACGAAGGATTCCATGATTAGAGATATTACACCAAATACCTCAGTTACAAGTACCATTACTGATAGCTATATGAACCTGGAATACTATATAAGACTTAATATTACTTTTAAAAAGTGAGAGTGAAAAAGGTTATTGCACAAATCAATGAAAAGTAGTGTTGAGTATTAAAACATTTGAATTAAAACTCTACCTTTAGAGAATATTTCAGAAGAATTCTTCCAACATAAAATGAATCAATTACTGGTATGTATTTCAACTATTCTGGAGGCTCTCATTTTTTGAATATGGCTTTAATAGTATTGTTCTAAGCAGAAGATGATATTAGATTCTCTGTAACTTCCTGAAAATGCTTTAATAAGAACCAAATCTGGATTTAGATTTTTCTATATAATTTTGGTTTTTGTGGCTATGGCCATATTACAGAATCATTCTGAATGCTAAACACAGCATCAACCAGGAATATCAAACCAGTAAAGAAACATACCTCACTGGTCTTAGAGTTATAAAGACATATTTTCCACATGAAACTACATATATTGACAGTTCCTAAAATAACTGAAGATACATTTTTAAATATGCTTATAAATAATCTTACATTTCTTTTGGCGTTCTTACACCAAAAATATGTAATACACAAATAAGAATATGGTACTCAGAGGTTGTCATAAGACATGATTTTTAATTTAATTTTATTGATTTATTTAGCATTGTGTTTATAAAATTGTTCATTGTTGGGTTTCAGTGATGACCTGTACACCATTTTTTACTCTTCCCTTACAGTGCATCTTTCCCATCTCTAATGTTCTAGTTTCCACAATCACCTTTCTCTATGGCAGGCAAAATAATTCTCTTTCTCTTAATCAATCAATCTCTCTCACTCTCTCCTCCTCTCTCATTTTCTTTTAACACTTTGGTTTGCAATATTGTTAATGGAGGCAGAGGGAGCATGCGTGTTAGTTTCTGTACTTTTAGTACCAAATTACTGTATAGATGAATAAATTGCAACTATCATTGTCCTAATAGACCCTTTTCTATTCTAGCTATACTCACTGATTTTTTTTGCAAGCTTTCTACACTGGGCTGGACCTCCGGACTTTTATCTCTATTGTCTCTGGGTCTTAGTACCATACTATTTCTTATTTTTCGTATATTTCACAAATGGGTGATAATGTTCTATGTCTATCCGTTCCTCTGGCTCATTTTACTCAGAATAATAATTTTGATGTCCATCAATGTATAAGCAAATTTCATGACTTAAGTTTTCCTAATTACTGTATAGTATTCTATTGTATAGATGTTCCACAGTTTATTTAGCCACTCTGTTTTACATCTGCTTTGTTTCCTGATTGTGGTACTGTAAAGAGTGATGCACTGAACATAAAATTGTAGATCGCAATTTATATATATTTATATCTCCAAAATATTTCAGAAGCATCTGATCTACTTCTTTGAAAAATATTATGGCAACTTTTATAAAGATTGCATAAACACTGTGCAATAATTTGGGAAGTATTGACATTTCAATGAGATTAATCCTCCCAGTCCACAAGCAGGGTATATGTCACTATTTCATTGTTTCTTTGTTTTGTTTTTTGAAGCAGTGTTTTATAATTTTCTTTATATAGCTATTTCAATTCCATAGCTAAGTTGAAATCAAGGTACTTGATTTTCTGAGGCACATTTCTGAATAGGATATTTTAAATACTGTTTTTTATTCTCTTTTATTAATTGTGTATACAAAACCCATGGATTGTTGCATATTATTTGTAGTCTGTCAATTTTACTATATTTTTCTAGAAGCTTTTTGTGAAATGCTTAGGATTTTCTGATGGTATTTTCTACATGCTGTATTGTGGTTTATTGACTAGGAGAAGTGTACAGGTGCATTTTGGCTGGGCCAGGTTACCTAGCTGGCGATAGTGTCCAGGAAACCAGTTGGAAGCCTAGGCTTTTTCATGATCTTCCTCAGATTTGGTTCAGTTCACCTGAATGAAATAGAGTCTGATTCTTAATTTACAATGTTTCATTTTGGCAAAACTATAGCATTTCTTGTTTGCTATAACTATTTTTAGAATTCTTACAGAATAGTTATCATGAGTACATAGTAAATCAACCAGATTAAAGGTCATAAAACTACATTATAAGGAAGCATAAAGTTTTGTTGTTGAAGATGTGATAAGATTTAATTTTTCCTTAAACAATAGTTTCTATACTTTCCATATGGGTATTTATTTTGAGGATTCACTCATGTTGTTATAGAAAAAAATGATTTTGCTGGTTTTAATGATAATTTATAGCATTAATTGACTTCAAAATTTCCTCTTATACATGGGAGGAATTACTTTCCCCAATTTTAAACTTTACTACAAAGCAATAGTTATCAAAACAGCATGGTATTGGAACATGGACAGGCCCTCTGATCAGTGGAATAGGCTTGAATACTCAGAAAATGTTCCCCAGACATATAGTCACCTAATTTTTGATAAAGGAGCAAGAAATCCTAAATTGAGCAAAGAAAGCTTCTTCAACAAGTGGTGTTGACACAACTGGCTAGCCACTTGCAAAAAATTGAACTAATTGAGCTAACATCATGTACGAAGATAAAATTCAAATGGATGAAAGACCTTGATATCATACCTGAAAACATAAGATACATAGAGCAACATGTAGGCAAAACACTCTGGGACATTGAGACTACAGGCATATTCAAGAAGGAAAATGCACTCTCCAAGCAGATGAAAGCAGATATTACCAGATGAGAATATATTAAGCTGAGAAGTTTCTACAGCTCAAAGGAAATAGCACCCAGGATACAAGAGTCACCCACTGAGTGGGAGAAACTATTCACCCCAATACCCATCAGATAAGGGGCTAATCTCCAAAATATACAAGGCACTGACAGAACTTTACAAGAAAAGAACATCTAATCCCATCAAAAAATGGGGAGAACAAATGGACAGAAACTTTGACAAAGAAGAAATACAAATGGCCGAAAGACACATGAAAAAATGCTCTACATCACTAATCATCAGGGGGATGCTAATCAAAACGACTATGAGATACCACCTCACACCACAGAGAATGGCACACATCACAAAGAATGAGAACAATGTTGGCAGGGATGTGGAGAGAAAGGAACTCTTATCCACTGTTGGTGGGAATGCCGTGTAGTTCAACCTTTATAGAAAGTGATATGGAGATTCCTCCAGAAACTGGAAATAGAGCTCCCATACATTCCAGCTATACCACTCCTAGGAATATACCCTAGGAACACAAAAATGCAATACAAAAACCCCTTCCTTACACCTATATTCATTGTAGTACTATTTACCATAGCGTTTTTAGTGTGTGACAAAAGTACTCTCTAGTGCAAAGGGATTCCACTTAAAAAGTCTACTGATGCATTATAAAAATATGTAAATTAATAAGAATATGTCACATATATAATACAAAAATATTGTCAAAGTATGTACTTAATATGCAAATTTAAGCACTCAATATATATTATTTAAGAGAAAATATTATTTATAGATATTTTATTAGTAATACAATTTTATATAATGTGCTTATTTTAACAGAACTAAGATAAATTTGTTTTAAATCAATGATACTTATAATCCAAATGCTTATAAATAAACACCATATAGTACATTTAGAAAAATCAAATGTTACTTTATTAGGTTAGACATGCTAAATACAATGTTTATTCTGGTATATTTGAATAGAAATGTCCATATTAAATGCCATGTTTGTGAATTTTAACATGAGTCAAATCTCCAGTCTAAAAAATGGAAATATTCAATTACCAATGTGTATTTGTCATAAGGAAAAAATAAAACAAAAATTTAACTCACTATTTATTGACTGCAGATGATGCAAAGGAAGTATGAATGCTGGTTTACATTTTCCTGTTTTCTGTGTGTAACTTAAAACATTCTCACTGGCATTCTAGCTTCTGTGAGTTTCAGAATTTATACCATTCTATAACTTTAAATAGCTTTAAAATCACATAGAGGTAAATATCTTGAAATATATTTTTAGATATCTTATTATGATTATATAACTGAAAGAATTGTAACTGGTTTAAGTTATAACACATGTAAGCATGAAAGCGTGTAAGCATGGAAAAACATTTTATAATACATATTATTAAATGACTCTTAGAGAAATAAGACAGTGTCAAAATAGGATTATTCCTATATATTTAATATAATGATTGAAGTTAATTTAAAATTATTTTACAAATTTTTATATTTAAAATGGATGTCTGGGGCTGGAGAGAAAGCACAGTGGTAAGACATTTGCCTTGTATGAAGCTGACCATGGACAGACCTCAGTTTGATCCCCTGTGTCCCATATTGTCTTCCAAGCTGGGAGCAATTTCTGAGCGCTAGTCAGCAGTAACCTGAGAGTCACCAGTGGTGCCCCCCCCACAAAAAAAAAATATATATAATGGGTGTCTATATTTGTTTTAGTTTTTAGGCCTCACCAAGCAGTACTTAGAATAGGAGTTACTCCTGGTTCTGCACTAAAAATTAACTCCTTGTAGGATTAGGATAACATGACATGCCAAGCATCAAACCGAAGTTAGTGACATGCAAAGCAAGTACCCTATCTTCTGTAAAATCACTCTGCCCTAAAAATAATTGTCTTTGACAGAAGGTCCAAAATTTCCTGTAACAATGATGGCATACTTCTATTAGTGAAACTGGTATTCTAATATGTTCAAGATTTTTATGTCTTTAATATGTGCTTGATAAAAGACAGTCCAAATTTGATGTTAGACCAAAATGCACATTAAAAATAAAATTCATATTTGCTTTATGGCTATTCAATTCACTACAGATTATTTTCATCTTTATTATATACTAAATTTAATATTTCAATATTACAGTACTTATCATGTTTCCCTTATTTCTTAGAACAAAATTATATAAAATATATTTTCAGTTTTTGTTTATATATATTCATTGGTTTGTTTTGGATTTGTAACTGGTGGTACTTGTAGTTTAATCATGATTCAGTTCTCAAGAGACCATGTGGCATTTGGAATTCCATGTGTGGTGGAGATTAATCTCAGTTAGTTATTATATGTGAGTCTAATCTCCGACTTTGAATTTTCTTTGAGTCATTGGCCTTCTTAAATAAACTGTTAATTTAATGACAAATGATTTTAATGACCAAACCAATTACACAGTTGATTCTGTCACTGTGAATTTAAGTGTATGTCACTGATTATATAAATATATTCATGCAATTAGTTTTGTCATAACCTCATTATTACATATTGGAACGATATATTTATGAAGCAAATTAAAATATTATCTACTGAATGTATGTAATATACAATGTACCAGTACAAATCTGTAGCTGAAATTACATTACAATAAAAAAATTTGAAAGCCAAATGGTGTGCATAAAAGTTAATTTGAGATAGGAGATGGGAAATTTTTATAAAGACTTATATGAGTTTATTTGATTATTTATTTCAATTTTTTATAAAAATAATTTTTCTCTAACTCAGTGATACAGGTTCTGCAATTTATGTTGTCACATCTAATTCTGAATCACCAGTGATATGCACTAATATTAAAAAATATGATATTAGGGGCTGGAGAGAGAGCATGGAGGTAAGTGTTTACCTCGCTTGCAGAAGGACGATGGTTCAAATCCTGGCATCCCATATGGTACCCTGAGCCTGCCTGGAGAAATTTCTGAGCATAGAGCCAGGAGTTTCACCTGAGCGCTGCCGAGTGTGACCCAAAAATAAAACAAAAAAATGATATTAGATAATAGTGAAACAATGACAGAAAGGAGGTGGAGGTTCAGAAAAGTTAGAATTGCATGGGAAAAAAGAATTAGAAAATCAGTTATTAAAATCAAGTTATTCCCAATCTCTCCCTGTCTCACCTACAAAAGTCACAGCCCCTAAATGACATACAGGGAACTTTCAAGGTATAGACTTTAACTGGAGTTTCTATCGTCATATAATGTTTTTTAAAGATATCTTAAGTATTATCTTCCAGCTATGCAGTCAACATTGAAAATATTTCACTATAAAATGATACCTACAATGAATGCACCTTTTCACATCTGACTAATACAAATAACAATAAAATAAACATTTTGACTATATGTGCACAAAGGATTTGCAAAACAGCATACTGTTTAAGAGATTTAATTGAAAAAAATAACTATAATATATTTTTAAAAAGAAAAAATCCTTCTGTAATAGAGTTACTGAACTACTTTAAGGACACTTGTATGCAAACAATCCAAATTTGATATCTAGAACTTCATTTGGTATCTAAAGAACTGCCAGGAGTGCCCCCATAAGAACATAATAGACCTGATCAATATCCATTTGCAAACTAAAAAATTTTAAAAAGAACAAAAATTATGTTCATAAAGTTGTTTAATTCTTTTTTTTTTTTTTTTTTTTTTGGTTTTTGGGTCACACCCGGCAGTGCTCAGGGGTTACTCCTGGCTCCATGCTCAGAAATTGCTCCTGGCAGGCACGGGGAACCATATGGGGCACCGGGATTCAAACCGATGACCTTTTGCATGAAAGGCAAACACCTTACCTCCATGCTATCTCCCGGGCCCCTAAAGTCGTTTAATTCTGAGTGGGCAAAATTGTGCAATTAGGATTGAGTTAGCCAAATAACAATCTTGATAATTTTTTGTAGTGAAAAATAAATATTAAAAAAAGTCCTACATATCTAATTTAAGTAAATCCATTTTACCTGAAATTAATAATTTTTGTTTAAACATTAGCATCTGAATTATGTTGTCAGGTTAATTTATAACTCATTCTTTATTTCTGTGTAACATATAATGACTCTACATATTTGAGCAAATAAAACTTGGGTAAGGTCAGCATAAATGTCCTTTAAATTATTTAGTTATGTATAATTAAAGCCTATTGTAACATAAAATACACTCTATTTCATTAAAAATGTTATTTAATTTGTAACCTACCTAGATCTTATTCTCATTAGTGGTACTATACAATCATTATTTAATCCTTAAGGATTGATTCCATGAACCCACACTTTTTTTCCTCGTTTCCTTTAAAATTTATTTTGAATCATTGTGAGATACAGCTACATAGTTGTTTATGATAGGGTTCAATTATGGAATGTCCAATATCCATACATTCACCAGTTCACATCTCCTGCTACAATATGCCTGTTTCCTTCTGACCCACCATAATTTAGGTATCCCCATTTCCTGCCTCTATGGTAGACATTTATTATTTCACTATCTTTCTCTCTGTCTCTCATTTATTTCTCTTCCTTTTCCCCCTTTAAACACTGGTTTGCAATATGGTTAATTAAACAGTGTCACGCATATCATTTTACTACCTTTGGCATTCAGTTCTTGTCTCAAGTGATCATTCTCAAAGATTATTGTCATAATAGTCCTTTCACTTCCTTAACTGAATTTTCTCTTTTTTGAAAGCTTTAGGTCTATATAACTATATTGTGTCTTTTTAATATCACAAAAAAAGAGTCTACTCATTCTATTTCTTTTTGTTTGTTTGTTTGTTTTTTTTGAGGTGGGGTCACACCCAATGACACTCAGGAGTTAATCCTGACTATGCGCTCAGAAATCTCTCCTGGTTTGGGAGACAATATGGGATGCTGCGGAATTGAACCACGGTCTGATCTAGGCTAGTGTGTGCAAGGCAGATGTCTTAACCCTTGCCACACCGCTCCAGCCCTTACTCATTCTATTTCTATACGTTTAATTCTGGTTCCTTTTTGCTTCGTACAGTACTTTTCATGTCCATCCATGTATAAGCAAATGCGATTATTTCATTTTTATCTAACATCTGTATAGTATTACAGTATGAGATGTACCAATTTCTTTATCTACTCACCTTTCTCAGACATTTGGGTTGTTTCCAAATTCTGGTTACTGTGAATAGTGCTCCAATGAACATAAGAGAGCAGAGACATTTCTTCATAGTTTTTTTTTTTTTTTTGGAGGGGGTGGGTCCATTGAGTATATCACCAGAAGTGGATTTTGAACTCTCAAGTGAGAGTTCAAGTTATAGTTTTTTGAGGAATGTATATATTGTTTATAAAAAGGCTGAACAGGTTGCATTCCCACTAGCAATGATAAACATACATTTCTATCATCAACATCTGTGCCAAACACTTATTGTTGTTGTTTCTCTTGAGGTGTGTGTGAGGTGATATCTCATTGTTGTTTTTATCTGTAAATATTTATGAAATATGATGTGTAGTATTTTTATATAACTTTTGACCATATCAATTTCCTCTGTGAGAAAATAGCTGTCATCT
>PVKC010034005.1:0-13825 GCA_004027635.1 Crocidura indochinensis | reverse complement strand
GAAAGATAAACATAAAGAGAAGACAAACTCACAGTTCTTTGTAGTGGCCACTCTAGGCAGGCGTGGATTCGCAGGGATTCCCAGCCTGATGTCACAAGTAGGGAACCTTGCTTTTCACAGTACTTGAGTATAGCCGGTTTTCATCATAATGGCATGCTCCTGGGCGTTCCTGCCCTGGTATGACTATTCAAATAATTTTGTGAATACATTCTCTTCATAAAGCAGAAGAAAAGATCTACATTCATCTTAAAGATGGACTTATAGAATTGCTAAAATTGGTCTAAAGATGCAAGAGTTGGAATAAAATAACAACAAAATACGACTCAAAAAATATTTCTAATCGAAGCCTACCGAAATTATTCATTGACTGGATCCAGGATTGTGCTTGAAATTTGTTATTTTTTTCTTCACGTTTCCTCAGTCTCAAAAACTCAAGAGAACAGATCTCTAGGTTCAAAGTTCATAGGCTCCTTTTCAGATGGTCATCCTTTAACAGATTCAACACTATAATTTATGGGACCCAATACAAAATAAAGGCAAGGAATCCCTTGCTAAAATTTAAACAGAACAGAACATTAAATCAAGCATAGGATCATGTCAGGCTGGACAGAGTACGTGTCCATGAATACAATCCTGTACTCAGGGAAGCAAGATTCCATGAAGAGGATTCCAGCAACTCAGCTGTTGAATCATTGAAAGAAAATGGCATTTTCTTGTGTGTTACCAGTTATGTAGGCAGATGGTCTCAGCTGTTCATGGGACATATGCAGGGACAGAAACAGAAGGAAAATATGGAGAGTAAATGTGGTCTGTCTGTCAAGTGTTAAGAGTGAACCATTGTTATAAAACTCACAAAAGGACAGTAACAGTTGACTATTGATGACTGACCGAGTGCCAACATCGTCCACAGGAGACAAAATGTTCTTAACCTGAATTGAAATTATGTAGCAGCATATCTTGAGATTTTATTCCTATCTATTCATCTATTTCCATTCATTTCATCTATCTATATCTATCATCTATCTACATCTATCAATCTATCTAATCTTTCTATCCATCAATCTATTCATCCATCCACCCACTGATATATCAATCTATCTAATCTGTCTATCATCTATCCATCCACCCACCCACTGATTCACCCACCTATCTATTTATCTCTATCTATCTATCTATCTATCTATCTATCTATCTATCTATCTATCTATCTATCATCTATCTATCAACTTTTCAATATTTCTAGTTTTCCCCAAATGCCAACCTAACAGTCTCCTCTGTATTTATAATGATTGGGGAGCAAAGTGCTAGCATAAAAAAGAGGAAATGCCCTAATTGTGTTATTGGCCTTGGATTTAGGTATACAAATCTAAATTCTAAAAAGTGAAAGGAATAAAATCATCATGGAAATTCTTTGGCCAAAAAAATGAAAATGTGATTTCTCCTAGACTAGAAAACAATTCTGGTTTTAGAAAGAAGAGTAAGAAATTGAGGGAGAGTGAGACAGCCAAAGTTCTCAAGAAGATATAAACCTTTCATCATAGGAATGTCTGTATAAGCAATTAGGTTGGTGGGATGGCAGAAGGTTTTATACCTGTGTGGGATTTGGAGGTAATTGAAAGTTTGCTGTACCCTAAACATAAATGGCACACAGGCTTCAGATAG
This sequence comes from Crocidura indochinensis, assembly GCA_004027635.1. NCBI lineage: Eukaryota > Metazoa > Chordata > Mammalia > Eulipotyphla > Soricidae > Crocidura > Crocidura indochinensis. Next base: position 12,163 of record PVKC010034005.1, on the reverse strand, counting down.
TATTTTAGAATAAACAGAAGACATCTCAAAGACAAGGCAAACAACAAAGACTACATGATGTAACATGCTTCTCTAACTACACAAAGATTTATATAGGATCCCACAAATTTCTGGGAGGCCAAAAAAATCAATAAAATTACAAAAGAGCCAGAAAAATTGTATAGGGGTAGGCACTTGCTTTGCATGCAGGTGGCCCTGGTTCAATCCCTGCCAACATAATGAGCTCTGAGCTCTGTCAAGAGTGATGCCTGAGAAGATAATCATAAATAGCTCCCAAATAATATTGAATGTGGCTACCAAACCAAAAAGGAAATTAGTAAAGTTAAGCTTCCCAGTAGGTTTGTGGGAAGAATGTTGAGAATAGAAATTAAATGACTAAATACTTTTTTCTTCTTACACACCTGTTTGTATTCATTGAATGAAACACTGCAGGAGTCATTTTTTGAGGGGCACACTCAAAGGTGCTCAGGGTTTACTCCTGGCGCTGCAGTCAGAAACTAACCTTGGTGGTGCTTGGCAGACTATATGGTATGCTAGCTATTAAACTCAGGTTGACTGCATGCAAGGTAAGGGCACACCACTTTCCCTACTATGCAATATTTTTTCATCTTAAATTTGATCTTCTATTTAGACTTTCTCAGAAGGAAGAAACTATTTGGACTGCCATAGCATTGCATTTATCTTGGCAATGTAAGTTCTCAGTATAAAAGATCAAAATAGATGCAGTTCTGATTTCTTTAAGTTTGATTCTCATGGCTCAGTTCCCTGAGACTGGGCCACATGGCTATCGTCAAAATAAACTTTATTTTAAGCTTGCAAAATAGAGACTCTTAAAATGTGCAGATACCTTTTTAGAGATGCATAACTGAAAGAGTCCCCTTATCTTTTTCTACTGATTTTTTATTTTAAATATAGTATCATGAAAATTATAACTTTTTTTTTTGGTTTGGGGGTCACACCCAGTAGTGCTCAAAATCTTACTTCTGGCTCTCCACTCAGTGATCACCCCTGGCAAACTTGGGGACCACATATTATATCTGGGATTGAAATTAAGTTACTAGTTCTGTGCAAGTCAAGAAGTCCCTGCCCATTGTATTGTTGTTCCAGTCCTGAATCATCACATTTTCCAAGTAACACTGATTAATGCAGTAGTTAAGAATTTAGGGTTTCAGGAACTAGGGATATAGGACAGGGATTAAGGTACTTGCCTTGCACAAAGCTTACCTAGGTTTGATCTTTAGTGCTACAAATGGTCTCCTGAGTAGTGATCCCTGAGCATAGAGCTAGAAGTAAGCTTCAAATATTGCCAGATGAGTCCCAAAAGAAGAAAAAAAAAAGATAATGCTCTAGACAGCTATCCCAAGTCTATCAAATCCCAACTTCATCATTTGTATATAATACGATCTTAAACAAATACAAAAAATTGTAATATGGATTGTTATTAAAAATCAAAGTATTTCAGGGGCCCGGGAGATAGCATGGAGGTAAGGCGTTTGCCTTTCATGCAAAAGGTCATCGGTTCGAATCCCGGTGCCCCATATGGTCCCCCATGCCTGCCAGGAGCAATTTCTGAGCATGGAGCCAGGAGTAACCCCTGAGCACTGCCAGATGTGACCCAAAAACCAAAAAAAAAAATTAAAGTATTTCTACATATAGGAAACTTTGATTCATGCTAAGTAGCTATTGGTTTTTCTATAAATGTTAACTTCTATTACTAGTTTTATTGCTATTGTTACTTGAAGCATTCACTTTCTAGCTTATGTATATGTAGATATTCTTTTATATTTATATAATTTTTATGTTTCCTTGTTATTTAGCACTGTCATAGATGCTTTCTGCTTTCACATATGATTGAATAATCATTTTCTTTTTATGAAGGCAACACCCAACAGTTGACTCTATGCTTAGGGATCACTCCTAGCAATATTCAGGGGACTAAATGGGATACCAGGGATTAAGTCCAAGCAAAGTAAATGTCCTACCTTCTGTACTATTGCTCCAGTCCCGAGCAAAAGACATTTAAGTTGCAGAAAAACAAGTGCAGCAAGAAATAATTTTTAACACACTCTATAGATATATTTATGTATACATATATGCATGCATGCATAGATACATTAACATGTATGTTATGCGTGTAAATATATTGAATAATGTCTCTGAGCATCAACACAAAACTGTAAGCAGGCAATTAAAATTTGTCAGGGGAACTTTGGCTTTTCCTGTATCTAAAAAGAAAACTTTTTTAGTATTTTTATAATTAAGGATGAACTTTTGAAAAATAGGAGGTAGATAATGCAAGATTTTCGAAACCCAAAGAAAAAAATTCTGTTGATCAAGTATATAACAATTTACTTAGCCACTGGCCTATATTTGGCACTTCTGGGTGTTTCCATTCTTTTATAGTATAGATCTTTATACACCATAGCTTCTTTTTCTTCTGTTGATTTATTTCTCTAGGAAAATTTCCAAGACTGGGATTAGTGGATAAAAATGGTATAAACATCTTACTGGCTTGTGATATATTTTTCCACATTGCTTTCCAAAAATGTTGTATTTCTCCTATCCTGTCACTACTATGAAAAAAGGAATGAGCTCTCCTACCACCTTGCACCAATCTACTTATCTATTGGCATTTACTCATTCTCAGGAATGTGCATTTTTCACTTTAATTTTCAACCTGTTATAGAACCAACATCTTCTTAATAACCTTCAGATCATAATCTTTATGTCTTGGGTATGTATGTCAAAACTAATATGATTAGTCTTTCACTTTTCAATTGAGAACACCAAAGTTTAAAGAGGCCAAATCATTTGCTTTAGATCAAACAAGCAGAACTTATTGCTTTAATCATCTCTCTGTATTCCCTCTGCATCTGAGTGTTGTTCTCTGCCAGTTTGGTGTGAACAGAGGTGGTTAGAACCCAAATCAATCTACTGTAAAAGAAAGTCAGAAAATATTTTTGCTCATACATAGTCTTCCTTCATTGCTCACCTACCCTTTCTGAGTTAGTACAAATTCATGTTTATGTATCCACTACATATAAACCTGTCAGTGTGTATCAAGAACAAAATTAACTATAAAAACAAACAAACAAGAAAAACAAACAGAAACCAATGCCTTAATACCATCCCCAGAATCCAGATTCATTAATCTAGAATATACTCTGTGTCTGGATTTTTTCAAGAGTATTTGGAACTTTTGGAGGTGAATTCTGCTCCCATCCATATTATTTGTTTTTTTATATTATCTGATATTTTGTCTGTTCTTTTCTATCCCTTTGTGATCTCCCTTAGCAAAGCACAATGCTGTTCTTTCTTTACAATTACTACTAAGACCATACTATGACCACTCCTTTTACCTCTATCTCAATCCTGTTGAGTAGAAGACTTGTGTCCATGCAGTTCTCTCTCTACCTTACATGATACTTCTTCTGAACTCCTATTTCAGTTTTCACCTGCTTTGTGAGTTTTATGTGTGCAGAGGAGAAAGCATTCAAGAGAATACAGAATTCTGAGTTAGAATACTCAGTTTTCAAATTCTAGGTTGTCATTCTCTTAACCATTCTAAGTGTGCTTTCTCATTTATAAGTCAACAGTAATCAATATCTCATAAAACTTAGGAAATGCATGAAAAACATTTAACACAATTAACTCTGCATGACAAAAGCTATGTCAATTATTACTAAATATATAGGAATAAGAAAGTTTTTTTTCAATTAAAGTAGTGAGGAGCAAAAATGTATGCATTCCAATCAGCAATTTTGTACCATACAACACCCAAATATTATACAAATGAGTGATAGATACTCACTTGCTAGGTTGCCCAGATCCTTTTCAGAAATCCTCTTTTGGTGTTGCCTACAGAGCCAATTTATGAGTCAGAATGGAAAGGGTCCTGTTACTCTCTGCTTCTTTTTTTAGCCAAAAAAAATAATGCCCAGATTCATTGCCCACTTTATTTATCAGCTTCAGTGCCAAATGACTTTGGGCTTTTTCTTTTATGTTAAGTCTACAAGAGCACAAAGACACCACTACTAAGGCCATGTAGGAAAAAAGGTTCTTGATTCTCAGGGGAAATTCAGAAATTCTAAAAAAGTTTTCGTACAAACAGATCAAAAGCCTTGAGAGGATGGACATTATCTACAAGCAAGATTTACTGAAGTTTGGTTCCAATCTTTGTCCTGTGTATTTGTCCAGTTGGAGTGCCTGCTGTTTGATTTTCAAAAATTTTTTTTACAAAAATAGCATAAAAACCCTTTTAAATGTTTATACCTGTCGGGATTCCTATGAGAATGCTATAAAGTTAACAATAAATTTAAATATTTAAGTGATTAAAGTAGTGGTCTTTTCATGGACTAAGATAATGACTTATATCTATGCCACATTGCTACAGGGTATTGTGTTGCAGCACACATTGTGGTTTTTTTTGTTTTGCTTTGTTTTGTTTTTTGAGGGGCCACACCTGGTGACGCTCAGGGGTTACTTCTGGCTATTCTCTCAGAAGTTGCTCCTGGCAGGCACGGGGGACCATATGGGGAAGCAGGGGATCGAACCGCGGTCCATCCTAGGTTAGCGCAGGCAAGGCAGGCACCTTACCTCCAGCGCCACCACCCGGCCCCCAACAGCACACACTGTGGTTTTAATGGTTGGCTCTTGGGTTGACAAAGTGTTTCATCAATCTTCTCCTTAATATCACTTGTATTCCCATGATACAGCTACTAGTGTTCTAATGTATGAGGTGTGACCTAGGCACAAAGGATAGTCTTTCTTTTTGAATGAAGGCTAAATAGGATGAATATGATGATATATAAGTTGTATAAACAACATGTTCTAGCATATTGAATTAGAACTAATGATTCAAGAGTTATTAGTTAAAAGAACTAAAACAAATTGTTATTGCTTCTTTTCCAGGTCTTAAAACTATATTTTTAGAAACATTTATTTTGAATGGAGACAGTTTAAATGAGCACACAACTATCATGGTTAAGAAAATAAATATAGATGTGGGAATTGGAACAGGATTCTTTTTTGTTGTTGTTTGTTTGTTTTTTCAGTCTGTTTTATGCTGATAAATTGACTTTCTAGGGGAAAAAAAAACCCTCTGACTTGTAGTATGTGCCAATTTCTGTGGTGTTAACTACTCCCACCATGGACATTGTCAAGTTATCAATGTTAGATAATTGTTGGAACTGAGAAGAGATACACAGAATTAATTTTTGTAGGTACAAGTTAGCTCCAATAAACCAAAGTTTGTAACCTTGTAAAAGGGAAAGTCTAGGTGCAGGGTTCCTTTCTAGGATAGTTTTGATATGATAGAAATTTTCATTTTATAGAAATGCTCATCAAAAGAACAGTAAGGAGAAAAAGATAGTTTGGGAGGATATTAAAGGAAATAGAAAAATATAGTTTAAAATATATTTCCCAAAAGTATTACATTTTTTTAAATTTCTTTAAATATTTTTATTTTATTTTATGAAGACAAAGATGCAAAGAAAGAGGACGAGGCGAAGTTATAGTGGGAAGACAATCACCCATAAACAGAATTCTCTGCTGACACCTTAATTTTGAACTTTCAGTCAAAAAACATTAAGAAAAATAAAACACATGCACAATTACTTTGTCCCTCAAGTCCCCAGATTGTAGTACATTATAACATTAAAATTTTATCTTCTCCACACTCATTAAGTCATTAAAATTTGATCTCTTACATACATTACTCTTTCTCATCCCTTTGTCCCTCTTCCTCCTGTCCCCACACCTTGTATTTTATTATTAATAAAAATTTGGGGGTCAGAGAGGTAGCATGGAGGTAAAGCATTTGCCTTGCATGCAGAAGGTCTGTGGTTCAAATCCAGGCATTTCATATGGCCCCCTGAATTAGAGCCAGGTGTGACCCAAAAACCAAAGACCAAAAAAAAAATTTTTTTTATATTGACTTGTTTCCTTGAGAAAAAGGTCCTTCCTCTTTAGTAGTTGGAGATGGGCTAGATAGGGTTATTAACCTTTGATAGATAGAATAAAGGAAGTCAGGGGATAGAAGGAAAAATAGTCTAAATTATATAACTCTATGACCCCATGTTTAACCAAAAAATAAAGAGGAGGGCCCAAAGGATAGAACAATAGAGGTGGAGCCAGCTCTCCTGCACTCAGCGGCTCCTGGTAAGTTCATGTGCAGATATGTAGACTGGCCATACACTACTTCTACTCAATGAACCCCAGCATGGCATGTAGAAAACATTGCACTGCAACTGTGACAATGTGGAAACAATGCAGGCCTCCACCATGCTTAGAAAATGAAGATGCAATTCTGATGACCTGAAAAGTACCAACTATCTATTTAGCCTCTGAGATAAGACTTTAGAGAAGAAATATGGAAGATGTTCATAGAACTCAAAGAAAACATGAGTAGAACTGAACAAGCTAAGAATAAGAATAAAGAGGATATGAAAGTAGAAATGAGAAAGTTTCTAACAGAAGTAACAGAACTGAAAAACTTGGTAGGCAAAATGAAACCCTCATTGGAAAGCCTCTCCAATATAGTAACAGTGGCTGAAGAAAGAATCAGTGAGCTAGAAGATGAGATGCAGAACAATTATATACAACAGAGAAGAGAGGAAAGAGCCATGAAGAAAATTATCAGGGAATTCTCAAAGAATGTGAACAGACAAAAATAGATAAATAAATTTGAAAATATAACAGAAGCAGCATAAGAATCATTGATATTCCAGAAACCCAGGAAGAAAACTCTCATGAAGTCTCTACAGTCAATTAAATCATTGCATGCATCCAAATCTTACATGACTGTGAATAACAGCCAAACAAGATCCAAATTAAAGCATTCCAAGGCATATCCCAGTAACAATGATGAATCACAGAGATAGAGATATAATATAGCAAGATCAAGAAGTAAATTAAATTAAAAAGAATTTTCTTAAGACTTACATCAGGTTTGTCACAAGAAACCCTGAAGTCCCAAAGGCAGTGGTGATATAAAGTGACAAAATTCAACAAAATGAATGCATTGTCAATAGTACTTAACCCAGCCAGACTTACATTTAAGTTTGAAGGAAGGATACAGTTTCACATAAAAACAACAGCTCAGAAACTTTAAAACTCAAATATTTTCTTAAAAGATGAACTGAGGGGCCGGGCGGTGGCGCTGGAGGTAAGGTGCCTGCCTTGCATTGTGCTAACCTAGGATGACCGCGGTTCGATCCCCTGGTTCCCATATGGTCCCCCGAGCCTGCCAGGAGCGACTTCTGAGCGAATAGTCAGGAGTAACCCCTGAGCGTCACCGGGTGTGGCCCAAAACCAAACAAGCAAACAAACAAACAAACAAAGATGAACTGAATGATCTACTTTGAGACCAACAGACACAGCCAACTCCTACAAAAAGATGACAATAAACCCTATGGCAATTCTCTCAATACGAGGACTAAATGCACCAGATAAGAGTCACAGATTGACAAAACAGATCAAAGAGCTTAATATGTTTGCTACATCCAAGAAACACATCTGAATAGTCAGAAAAAAAACATAGACTCAAAGTCATAGTTTGGAGGACATTCAAGAAAACGACTCGCTTAAAAAGACGAGTGACGAGGCTGGAGAAATAGCATGGAGGTAAGGCATTTGTCCTTCATGCAGAAGGTCATCAATTCAAATCCCGGCACCCATATGGTCCCCCGATCCTGCCAGGAGTGATTTCGGAGCATAGAGCCAGGAGTAACCCCTGAGCGCTGCCGAGTGTGACCCAAAAACTAAAAAAAAAAAAAAAAAAGACGAGTGGCCAAACTAATCTCAGATAACATACACATTAGACTTAAAAACTTTATAATGGAAAGATATTGACATTTCTTAATAATCAAGTAATATGTACAACAGGAAAAAAATCACACTCCTCCACATATATGTACCTAATAAAGGACCGCAAAGTATTTAAAACAACTGCTAACAAACTTGAAGGAAGACATCTATAGCAAGACAATAATAGTGGGAGAGTTCAACACCCCATATTACTCCCTAATAGGTCAACCAGGCTAAAATATAACAAGAATAAACTTTCTCAAAGGAAAAATGGAAGACAGTGGCCTATTGGCTATCTAGGGCTCTCCATCCCCAGAAAACTGGATACACATTCTTCTCCAATACAAATGGGTCATTCTCCAAGATAGACCACAAACTGGGCCATAAAAACTACATAAAATCCAGAAGATCCAATCATAATACACTGAAATTTGAAGTGAATTACACACAGAATGAAAAATCTTTTTTTTTTTTTTTTTTTGGTTTTTGGGCCATACCCGGTGACGCTCAGGGGTTACTCCTGGCTATTCACTCAGAAGTCGCTCCTGGCAGGCACGGGGGGCCATATGGGGAACCGGGGGATTGAACCACAGTCCGTCCTAGGTTAGCACAGGCAAGACAGGCACCTTACCTCCAGCGCCATCGCCCGGCCCTCAGAATGAAAAATCTTTAACACTGGGAAATTAAACAGCTTACTACTGTACAACCAGTGGGTCAGAGATGAAATAAAAAAGGAAATCAAAAGATTCCTGGAAGTAAATGAAACAAAGGCACAACTTCTCAGAATTTGTGATACACAGCTAAAGAAGTACTAAGAGGAAAATGTATAGCTTTGCAAGCACATGTAAGAAAGGAATAAGGGACTTAGATAAATAATTGCACGGCTTATAAAATTGGAAAGAAATAAACAAAATCAGCCAAAAATAGTCAGATAAAAGAAATACTAAAGCTTAGGGCAGGAATTAATGAATTGGAAATACAAAAAAAATCATTTGAAAGATTAATTAAAGTAAGAGTTGGTTCTTTGAAAACATAAGTTATGTAGGTAGACTACTAGAAAAACTCACAAAGAAAGGGAGAAAAGGAAACAAACAAATTAAGAATGTAATAGGGTAGATTAGCGCAGACACTACAGAAATTCAAAAGCTAATTAGAGGGGCCCAGGAGATAGCATGGAGGTAAGGCGTTTGCCTTTCATGCAAAAGGTCATCGGTTCAAATCCCGGTGCCCCACATGGTCCCCCGTGCCTGCCAGGAGCAATTTCTGAGCATGGAGCCAGGAGCACTGCAGGGTGTGACCCCCCAAAAAAAATTAAAAAAAAAAAGAAACAAAAGCTAATTAGAGATAATTTTAGAAACCCTATGTCTGGGTCCAGAGTGGTGGCACAAGCAGTAGGGCATTTGCCTTACATGTGGCTAACCTAGAATTAAAATGGTACTCAAAATCTTCCCCAAAACAAAACCCTGGACCCAAATGGTTTCACTAACGAATCCTTTCAAACCTTTCAAGAGGACCTACTGCCAATCCTTTTCAGGCTATTCCAGGAAATGGAATAAACATAAACACTCCCAAATAGTTTTTATGAAGCTAATATCACCCTATAACCAAAAGCAGACATAGATGACACAGAAAAGAGAACTACAGATCAACAAGATAGGAAAGAAAGGACCTTTTCTCAAAATTGTGAAGGCCATGTACCACAAGCCAATGGCAAATACTGAAATCATTTTCCCTAAAATATGGCACAAGATAAGGCTGCCCTCTCCCACCACTCCCATTCAACATAGTACTGGAAGTACTTGCTATAGCGATTAGGCAAGAAAAAATATATCAAGTGCATCCTGATAGGAAAGGAAGAAGTCAAGCTCTCACTATTTGCATATGACATGATACTATATTTAGAAAACCCTGAAGACTCTAACAAAGAGCTTCTGTAAACAATAAAAGCTTTAAGAGCTTGTGGTACTTAGATGCATTTAATAAGTAGCTTCATGATTATTTTCTTATGATAGAATTATCATCTCTACTTTGATATAAACTTCCTAGTTATACTAAGTGGAGAAAATTTGTCATGCGGGGGCTGACTGCTAAGAACTGTGAGTCTTGTCTTTTCTTTGTGTTTATTTGTCCTCTGCTGTCGTCTGGACCTCGAGGGAGTGGGCTAACCTGGCTCCAAAAAGATTCGCTCACCCAGAGATCCACCCTAGGGTGGAAAAACCCAGGAACACCTCATTAGAGTGAAAACCAGCAAGAGCAAGTACTCTGCAAAGTAAGGTCCCCTGATTGTAATGCCAGCCTGGGAAGTTCTCCGTATCCACGACTGCCTAGTGGGGCTGACTGCTAAGAACTGTGAGTCTTGTCTTTTCTTTGTGTTTATTTGTCCTCTGCTGTCGTCCGGACCTCGTGGGAGTGGGCTAATAATAGGCTGCAGAAGAGCACCGCTTCGCTACGTGGCCGTGCGCTCCTTCCAAGAAAAGCACATCAATGCAACAAGAAGAGAAAAAAATCACACTAAGGATTGTGCTGGATCACAGAAGCCCAGCATTTCTCTCTGGACTGCCTTCTCTGCTGTGTGCCTAGACCCAAGATTTGATCCTTTGAGAGGCCTCATCCACGGAGGACTCCACTCCCTTGTAGGCAAATTGACACACCTGGAAAGGCTGGAACCAGAGGTGTCTGGCTGCGCCCATCATTTACCCAGTGAAAACCACTGCAACACGTAGAAAAACACACAATACTAGTGTGACAATGGGGAAACAACGAAGGCCAGCGTCATACATAGAGAACGAAGAAGACAACTCTGATGACCAGATAATGACCAAAGAACTAATCAATCTCTCAGATAAGGACTTTAGAAAAGCAATATGGAGGATGCTAAAAGAACTCAAAGAAACCATGGACCGAGTTGAACAGAACACTAATAAGAACCAAGAAAATATGATGACAGAAATCACAAAACTCCAAACTGAAATAACATGTCAACTAACAGGCCTGAAAAACTCAGTAAAAGAATTGAATGACAAAATGGATGATCTCAACACCAGGGTAGAAGAAGCTGAGAATAGAATTGGTGCTGTGGAAGATGAGATAAATAACAACTCCATACAGCGGGAGAGATTGGAAAAAAAAAACTTAAAACAAACGAACAGTCAATGGAAAAAGTAGGCAAACAATGGGAACAGATGAAAATAGAAGTCTATGGTAGATCAACAGAAACAACTTAAGAATCATTGGAGTTCCAGAGACACAGGAAGAAAATTTCCAGGAAGAATCAACAGTCAAGAACATCATTAAAGAGAAACTTCCAGAACTAAAGAATATATGTGATCAAATCTTGCATGCCCGAAGAGTACCAACCAAAAGAAACCCCAGAAAAAATACCCCAAGACACATCCTAGTCACAATGATGAATCCCACAGATAGAGACATAATTCTGCAAAAAGCAAGATCAAAAAAGGAAATTACAATCAAGGGAGCATCCTTGAGACTTACAGCAGACCTGTCACCAGAAACACTCAAGGCCAGAAAGCAGTGGTGGGATATTGTGACAAGACTGAATGAAATGAATGCTTCACCTAGAATACTGTACCTAGCAAAACTCACTTTCCGGTTTGACGGAAAAATACATGGTTTCACAGACCAAAAAAACAGCTCAGAAACTTTACAGACTCAAACCCACATTTAAGAGAAGAACTGAAAGACCTAATTTAAGACAACACTAACCAAAAGACACAACAAATTTTGATATAAAGATGGCATCAAAACCCAGAACAATTCTTTCTCTCAACGTAAATAGACAAAATGCACCAGTTAAGAGACACAGAGTGGCTAAATGAATCCAAACACTCAATCCAACTTTCTGCTGTCTACAAGAAACGCACCTGAATAGTCAGAACAAACATAGACTCAAAATAAAAGGCTGGAGGAAAATTATCCAAGCAAACAACACCCATAAAAAAGCTGGAGTGGCCATACTAATATCAGATCATGCAAACTTTATACTCAGGAAGGTTGTAAGGGACAAAGATGGACATTATATATTAATGAAGGGTATGTAGAGCAGGAAGAAATCATGATTCTAAACATATATGCTCCGAATGAGGGTTCAGCAAAATATTTAATACAATTGTTGACAAAGTTGAAAAATAGCATCAACAACAACAAAATAATTGTGGGGGACCTCAACACAGCTTTGTCAACAATGAACAGGTCAACCAGACTGAAACCCAACAAGAATATACTGGACCTGAGGTGAGAAATGGAAGAAAGAGACCTAGTGGATATATATAGGACACTTCAGCAAAGAAACCTGGATACACATTCTTCTCCAATGTACATGGGACATTCTCCAGGATAG
>PVKC010034004.1:0-13832 GCA_004027635.1 Crocidura indochinensis | reverse complement strand
TTTACTATGCCTCAGTTGACAGTATTTTGTGGAAACAAACATGTATTTAACCTGTCCTATCCTCCTCATAATCTTTTCTTATCCAGGTTGCAGAAGACTAACTGATCTGGCTTGTCTCATATTTAAAGTTCTTTCCAGCTCCTTATCATATTTCACATATTTCCAGCTGCCTTTTCTCTATCCTTTGAAGTATCCCCCCCCATCTTTGGTGAGGGGCAGACACCCACATGGCACCCCAGGGGGAACAGCGTGACCCCTTCTTGCCTGTGGGCAGCAGGCAAAGGGAAGAGCAGTGAGTGTACTTTCTCAGCTGAGCTGCCCAGCAGGGAGACGGCAGTCAGAGATCATCAAATTTATGAAGTCCAGAGCAAGGATGTTTAAAAAAAACAATTTCTATGAAATGTAAGCAGAAATAACATTTGCATCATCTCAAAGAATTGCCTTCAAAATACAAAAAGAAATAGTGAGTTTGTAAATCTAAAAAATCTGACCAATATATCCCCCTTCCTGATTAACCAAGTGATCAAGACTGACATAACTAATAATATTCACCCCGATCTGATGTACTGAGGAGGTGGGCCTTGTCTATGCTGACCTTTTCCCCCAAGACTGCCATCTCTCTGAAAGCATTCCCAATACTTCTGGTCAGTCAGAGTTTCAGAAAGGTAAAAGGTTTTTTCTATGATGAGATGAGCTAATTATATACATCAAAACTAAGAGACAGCACTAGTGTGTGTGATTCAAATTATAATAAGCAATTAAAATGGGTTTGTTGCTGCTGGAATAATCGCATGGCAGGAGGGCATTTGCCTTGCACTCTGCTGATTCAGGATGGACCCGGGTTCAAACCCCCGACATCCCATATGGTACCCCAAGCCTGCAAGAAGCTATTTTTGAGTTGCCCCTGAGTGCTACCTGGTGTGCCCCCCCCCAAGAAAAATATGAGTTTGTTAATGAGGTACTTGGAAACAGGGAAGGAATGTTGGTGGAGGGAACCACTGGTGGTGGGTTTAGAGTTGAATGGCTAGAACTCTGTTACCAACTCATTTGTAAACCATAGTGACCTAAAATACAAATATCAATCTCATGGCAGAAAACGAGAGATAGACGTTCTTAGTCTATTCAATTGGCTGAAGAACCTGGGTGGTTCGAAGCAAGCACATAGTTTACACTGAAGATTGGGAAGTTCAGCATCAAAGAGCCGTCAGATTCAGCAGTGGTAAGAGTTCACTATCTACTTCATAGGTCTCATCGCCTCCTGTTTCCTTAGATGGCAGAAGAGGGAAGACTGCTGATGTCTTTTTACATATGGTTCTAAGTCCATTGATGAGGAAGAACTCCTTATACATGTTCCAAAGTCCCCAGTCCCAATGTCTCCAGTAAAGCTTAGAATTTTTACAAATGGACACACATATTCTGACTGGGCACTGAAGCATTATAATAGACTAGTTCTTCCTAAAGAGATTAGGCAACTAAATTCAATGTGGTATTCTGAATTAAAATTAAATGTGGGGGCCAGAGCGGTGGCACAAGTAGTAAGGCCTTGTAAGTGCTAGCCTAGGATCGACCGCGGTTGGATCCCCTGGCATCCTATATGGTCCCCAGGCCAGGAGCAATTTCTGAGCACATAGCCAGAAGGAACCCCTGAGCATCACCAGGTGTGGCGAGAAACTAAAAATAAATAAATAAATTCAATGTGGTATTCTGAATTAAATCCTGGTATGGAAAAGGGACATTGATAGGGAAAATTGTGAGATACAAATAAATTATGGAGTTCAATTAATCTAATATTAAGTAAATTACATTTTCTAGCAGCCAGCTAGAGCCACACCCTACAACCACCACTATGCTTGAGGCCCAAGTTCATTGCTTCATGACTAATCTCTACAGAGACACCTAACCGACAGTGCCTTCAGGTACACTGGTTTTTTGGCTGCAAACTCTTGGATCATCTTGGAGTTGATTTAAGTACTGTACTTCTGGAAACCCTAGCAATCATACTCACATCCCACAACTGCCATCATGTCAGTTCATAGGCTATTTGTATGGATCGTGGAGTTCCTGGAGAATACCGCCAAAATTCTCAATATTGATACCACAGAAGCAAGTGGTAGCTTGCCTGTCTCATGGAGGAAGAAGCTAATCATGCAGGCATTTGCTCTTGTGTTTCAGTTTTCCAGACATTTTGGCATGTCAAATCTTTGCATTACCCTTTAGCTGGTCTGGGAAGTTAACCAGTTCTCTCATTAACAATAAATTAAGTAAAAATGTCATTATATTCCCTGTGTATCATTTTTCAGAGTGATGATTTTATCTTTTTTAAAAGTTATTCTTCCTGAGTTACATGTCAAGGGCATGTAGCTTTAAGCAAACCCAAAGAGAAACAATAATTAGGTAGTGATTAGTCACTTACATAAGTGCTTCCCACGTGAGCAGCCACAATAGGATCCAATTCACAATTATTTAAACCATTTATTCAGGAGCTCAGCCTAAGTACTGAGGCGTGTTTGTGAGTGTGGCCAGGGAAAACACCAGACTGAACCTTTGCTGATGTTTGTCATCATTGTAAGGAAATGTGTCAAGATTGTGAAGACAGAGAAGCAGCATGGGTCAGCTTCTCCTCATGCATCCAACATCCACATATATGTATTAATGCCTCACAGGACGTCGGGCTCAGCTCACTTTTAAGTCCCATGATGGGCCTAAATCCCTGGTCGTACACAGAGAGCTAAAACACAGGTTATCATGGAATAATATGACAGGGCAATGTGATATGATAACTAGATGCAAGCAGGTCAAAATATTGGGCATGCTGCCTCTTCTTGTGTGAAAGGTTCGAATATTGCTGCTGTTGTCAGAGGGGCAGCATCCAGCCCATGGGCTCCTGTGAGCATGACCAACTGGCAGTTCTTCATGGGTGTCTAGGGGAGGCCATGGGGCCTTCTGCTTATAGCTCAAGAGTGGACATTCTGTGAGGTAATTGCATTATTTGCCCAATCCCTTCTAAATTATGCTTACCCAGGAACTTTTACTCTTTACCAATACTAAGACATAGTAGTTGCTCTCAAGGACTATATATGCTACCTCTGAGAAGGAAAGACATATGGTGCTGGAATTCTGGATAGCAGGGTGCTGAAGGTTCAGAGGGGTATCAGAGTAAAGCTTGAAGAAGGAAATGGGTATGAGATGGATACTGAAGAGAGGGCAGGCTTGCAAGCTGGGGAACAGGAAGGAGAAGGAAAGACACTGAGAAAGAAACTTTCTCTGAGCTTCTCTCCCGAGAGGGGCCCCTCTGCACAGTGCTCTTTCCTTGGTTAACCCACACCGGAAGCCTTCCTAGAGCCTCCCAGTGCCCCTCTATTAGATACCTAGAATCTTCATGGGCACCTAAGGATCTTTCAGGAAGTTTATTCACCTCCATGGGCTTCCCTCGCCTATCTGATCCTCAGAGACCCCTGGTGGCCTGGAGGGGGTTCTGCAAGAGGGTACCTGGCAGGGCAATGAAGTCACCTTAAGCCAACTAGGACAGGGGAGCTGTCTGCTAAACACCGAACCGCAAATCCAGTCCTTTAGTTAGACATTTGGAGTGCAGAGAAAAAAGCAGAAGATCAGAGTCCACATGGCTGCCTTCTGATGCAGCCATTTACTGTGTGCCTAGTATGGTTTGTATTTTCTGTGTCTCAGTTTCCACTTGTGAAAACCGTGAAGTATCTGGGAGGTTGGAAAGGGATAACACGAATAGAGAATGTGGAAGAGCAGATAGCAACAATTTTTTTAAGTTTATTTATTTATTAGTTTGGTGGCCATACCCAGCAGTGCTCTTGGGTTACTCCTGGCTCTGTACTCAGAAATCACCCCTGCCAGGCTGGGAGACCATATAGGATGCAGGGAATTGAACCAGGTCACTCCCAGATCAGCCACTTGCAAGGCAAATACCCTCCCATTGTGCTCTCTCTGGCTCAGATAGCAAGAGCTTAGTGGAGATAAATTAATGCCAACTCAGTGAGCTCTTGAATATTTAAAAGCAGAATTGGTTTTCAAAAATAATCTTTCTATATAGGTATGAATGTATATGCAAATATATGTATATGTGTGTGTGAATGGAGGTTTCCAAAATGTGTTAAGGAGACCCAGAATTCCTTCCTAGTGATTCTTTCCTAACTAGACTGGCAGATCCCCATGAGAGCCTGTGAAAGTAGATCTGCTGTGGTTCGGTGCTCCTGATTAAAAAAAAAATGCAGTCACTGTGAAATTACAATATTATTCATGATAGGGTTTTAGGATTGGTGATCCCTTCACCAGTGTCCTTTCCAACACACTGTTCCCCCTGGAGTGCCTCTCTCCCCATTTGCCTCCTTCCAGTCAGGAAGAGAGTTCCTGAGTTGCCAAAGATCAACTTAGATCTTAGTATGTACTTTCCTTGCAAACCTTGTCTCAGTGACAATCTCCACCAGATTCAGGGAGAGGCCCAGACAGGTAGTCTGTTTTTCTCAGAGGTCAGACTATTTTGATAGTGGCGAGCAGGAGCCTAGCCTTGTCTAGACCTGATCTTTATTCATTGCTTGAAGTCCACCATGGCTCTGAACTGCAGTTCAGACCACTGATAGCTCCAGCAGGCTGTGCTAGTGATTCTGGGCTCAGACATGCAGCTGCCTTTGCTCCCACACAGGCAAGGTAGTATCTCTCAAGCTTCAAATCAAAGCTACTCAAAGGGACCAATGGTCTCAGGATTTAAAGAGACCCCTGGGGAGTGGGTCACAGGAGCAACTGAGCCAGGGGCAATGAAAGGAGGGACATGCAGATGATTTTTAATAGAGTGCAGGGAAATAATGAAAGTTCAAATATGGGGCTGGTTGGTGGCAAATGGGCCAGACTATGGACTGATTTGGAACTTTGACTTGATGTCAGAGTTCTCAAGCTTCTTCACTTTTCTTACTGAAGGAAAAAGATTACACTTTGAAGAGACTTAAGACTCTGCACTTAAGGCATTTAAAGCACTTAGGACCCACTGCAAGCACCTCTCCACAGCAAAGACTTTCTGGTCTCATTTCTTTTCAGCTTCTCTACATTTGGTCAGTTCTCTTCCAGCATTGATCATAGGCTTCCAGGTTTCACCATAGGTTAAGTCAATACTTGCCTTTTCCATTCAACTGTGGAAGCAAACATTCTGTTTGTTTACTCTGGAAGAAACATCCAGAACTTATAAAACTTCTTTGTATGTGGTTGGGTCTGGTGGATGCTAAAATTGAGTCTGCAATCACTTCAGTGGCCTTTCCCAGAAGGAACCTCCAGACCCAGTGTAGGTCCTTTTATTCCCTAACTGCACCATGAATTGCAAAGGTGATGGGACCTCAAAGTAATGCCTGGCCCAGAGAGGGCCCCGTGTCCATAAAATGAAGGAATTAATGAATGAGAAAAGACATAAAGAAAAGTATTGAAAAGCGTTAGGGATTCAGTCTTGCCCATGGCAGTTGGATGAACCGTAATTCAGCAAATCAATCCATTGTATCAAAGGGTCTTTGTGACCACAAACCTTTGCACAGAGGCTGGAAAGTGTAATTGACCCATGATGTCCTGAAAGGATAGAAAGAACACACAGACTTTGGATCACAAAGCTGGGCTGGGGTCTGGCTCTGTCAACTACTATTTGACACCATGCTCCTGCACTTCAGTGGGGATCAATAGTGCCAATGCCATGAGGCCCCAGGTAGATGAGAAGTCAGTGCTGACTGCAGACTCATCCACCACCTGGTGCATGCTTAGTGCTCTGTGAGTGAAGCTGCTGTGGTTATGGGAACAAACTGGGAATCAGAGCATCTGAATGCATTGGGAAGGACTGTTTCTGTCTGTTTGCTCTTTATTCAGATGGGCTGTAACTTCTGTCTCTGCTCCATCTCCCAGGAGAATCTCTCATGGAGAAAGCCCATTACAAAGATGTTTGTCACATATTTACAGAAGACTGACTGCAACAATCATGATGGAGAGAAATTTCTAGAACCATAAAAATAAACTCTATCCTAGTCTTCACCCTAGGATCTGTACAAATACCAAGATCTCTAATTATAGAAGACTGATTTTGACAACCACACTAAGCAGCATTTCCTGATATCATAAAAAGACCTTGGGGTTTGACAATGAGCATGTCTGGAGCCTGTAGTTGTTCCCATGACATTATGCTTCAAGGGTGGAAAAACCTTGTACCTCGTAGGCCAAGGGAACTCCCTTTCTAATCTCCCTAATACTAACTGTGCTTATGCAAAAAAAACCCAAAAAACTAACAAAAAAACCCACAAAATCTTGTCATATCAGCCGTCCTTCTTTCTTTTTTCTTCTTTCTTTTTATTGTCTAGTTATTGTTTATTATTGCTGTTATGTTTTTTGGGGGGATTGTTTTGGTTTATTTTTCACTTTTCCATTTTTTAAAATTGATCTTTACAGCTCCTAGACACTCCTCCAAGCTATTTTCCCCAAAAGAGCCACAAAACTTGAATCATATTGTTCTGCCTCATAAATTGGGGGGGGGGTGAAACAGATGGAGCAAAGAGTTGCATGAACATTGAGTGGAAATTAAAAATGATCAGACCTGGGGCTGGCGTGGTGATGCTAGAAGTAAGGTGCCTGCCTTGCCTGCACTAGTCAAGGAAGGACCATGGTTCGATCCCCCAGCGTCTCATATGGTCCCCCAAGCCAGGAGCGACTTTTGAGTGCATAGCCAGGAGTAACCCCTGAGCGTCACCAGGTGTGGCCAAAAAACAAACAAACAAAAAAAAAATCAGACCTAAATACCAAACCCAAAGTCAAAGACAACAGAATCTTGATACCAATCTACACCAATTTATATACAAAAGGGACCTGTTACACTAGCAGTCCAGGGAGCAAAAAGGGGCGGTATGGGATGTATGCTGGAAACAGGGGCCGAGGAAGGACAACACTGGTGGTGGGAATGAGTCTAATTCATTATCACTATGTATCTTAAATATAACTGTGAAAGACTTGTCATTCACATCGGTCACAATACAAATTTAAAAAAAATGTTTGTCACAATTAACTAAAGCCCTTGAATGTGTGATAGTCTAGCCCAGAATGATTAAGATTGGGCAATTGACCAAAGAACATTGTTCTTCTCCTTCTGATGGTTACTGTTTCTAAGCAATACATATTGTATATATTTATTGTATTATAGGATAGTTGAGGTTTTTAGTATATGATGCTGTTAGCTCTCTTAGCCCATGCTTTTCCTTTTATTTCTGATGGCATCCCTGCTCCAAGTCTGTTCACTCGGGACTGGTTGCCTGTAATATATCAAGACCAAAGGGCACCTCATACTGCCCCAATTGTTTCTGATTCAGGTTAAGTTCTGAGCAATATCTCCACCCTCCAGTGCCCTGCTTGATGCTCATAGTATAGTGCTCAGGCGCAGCAGATCTGTCTTGCTCAGGCCTGTAGACCTCAATTCCTCAACACTTGGAAGCTTCCTCTAGTCACTCTCTCAAAGCCACCACAATCCTCCCTCTTGACACTTCATTGTCCTCTGTCTTGATTGTATCTGTGAGATTTTAACCTAGGTGGTTAACTGGGTGGAAATGCAGAGCAGTCACTGAAGTGACTAAAGTCACTGAAGAAAGAAGTTGGGGCCTGGAGAGATAGTGGATAAGGTACTTGCCTTGCACACAACCAACCCAGTTTTAATTCCTGGAATTGTGTTTGGTGCCCTGAGCCTTCCAGGAGGGATTCCTGGATGTAGAACTAGTTGTAAGTCCTGAGCACTCTGGGTGTAGCCCCAAAATACAAAATAAATTAAAAAAATAATGTCTTGCTTATCCCTTCCAAGAGAAAGAAGCATGTGGGGAAGCACCAGAGTGGGTCATCAAGGATTTGGCAAGAGGGGGCAATACAGTCAGACAATTGATGGTGATTTCCTCCAGAAGAAAGGACAAGACAAGATGATGAAATGGGCAGTTTCAGGATTAAGTAGGTCTGGAAAATGACAGCAGACTTGGCATGAGTGGGCTCACATTGTCAGGGCATGGCTCTAGGCTAACACTGATTTAGAGGAAGAAAGATATCTAGAGGCGCTGGACTGGGGTGGACTGGGATTGACTGCCTGGTAATAAAAAGGTCTGAGGTAAGATAAGTTGTGCACAAAGTCTAAGAGTCAGCAGAACCTGGAGCAGCATCTCCCCACTGCTGGTGAGATAACGAAGCATCAAAGGCAACAGACGCAACCCAAAGGTGAATATGGGTGTTCTTGTTATGACTGAAACCAAACACAATTATGTTTGTAATCACAGTGTTTAAATAAAGAAATTATTTAAATTAAAAAAAAAAAACAGAAGCAACCCAGGAGCACTCGCCCCTCTGGAGCTGCTACTGCCCTGCGCACTAGTTTCTTTCCTTTCAGATGTGTGTTTATCCAGTCATGAGCTCAGCCACAGCAGTGTCTGAGTCTTACTCATCTTTGCATTTTGGGCATCTGACCAGTTGCTGCTACTCTGTTTGACACAGAGACAGGCAGATCTGGTTACTCATTAGAATCTACTCAAAAGCATTCACAGACACTGAGGTCCTGGCCTTCCTCTCAGAGATTCTCATTTTATTCTTCTGCTAATTGTGTGTGACTTTCCTGGAAGGAATTTTTTTAACAGAAAACCAAGTTTGTGATCCCTGGGATGCTTGTGAAAACCTGGTAGAGAAGCCAGGTTTCTGAATGCCAGGTCCATGTGTGGGACCTGGTTATCTGCTGTGGAGGTCCATCTGGGTAGAACATGACCTGCTGATATCTGAGTCAAGGCACGCCCTGTACTGCCTAGGTTTTTGGTGTTGGTATTCAGCATTGTGCTGGCTGAAGGCTCTTTTTCCCATGACTTAAGGTTGGCAAACGTGCTTGACTTAAGGTTGGCAAATGTGCTTCAGCTCTGAGTAGCATTGTACATAAGTGACCCAGGGACTCAGCTTCCAGCCGTCAAGTCGAGTCCTTGAATAGGAGGAGGGTTGAGATGGGATGATGGCCTCACACTTCTTGTAGACAGGATCCTCATCTCCTAGCCCTTGTGGACATTAATTTCAGAAACTCCATTCTGAAGCTATCTGCCCACAGTTCCTGGACCCCACCTATGAAGCTACTACCACACCCTGCTGGGTAAACTAAAGATTGACAGCTCAGAATGTCAGAGGAGAAAAACAAGCAACTCTTAAAATACCAGCACAAAGACCACACTTTCAAACTCTCACATGCCAGATGATTTTCAAGTTGGTCATCTGAAATAAAATATTCATGAAAAGTAGCAAAAAAAAATGGTTTAAGTGCATTTTTGGAGAGAGGAGTCTTTTTAAATGTGAAGGACAAGGAAAAGTTGGAATATTTTCTTTGTAACATTTTGTTTTTAGATGGGCATATGTAAGAATTGATTATTAATGGACCTGAGAGATAGCACAGCTTTGCCTTGCACACAACCAATTCGGGAACGACCCGGTTTCAATCCCTGGCATCCAATATGATCCCAAGAGCGTACCAGGAGCAGAGTGCAGAGCCAGGAAAAAAATCCTGAGCGTTGCTGGGTGTGGCCCAAACTCCAAAAAGAAAAAAGAATTAATTAAAAAGGAATTAATTATTAAGTATCCAATATATTCAAACATTGTGGATTGGAGGCAGAGACAATTAGGATCTCTCAGTATTAAATATATATATATATATATATATATATATATATATATATATATATATATATATATATATATATATATATATAGGTAGGGGACCCCACAAATAAAAGTGTAAAAAGTGGAGTTGTGAAGGAAGGCAGTGTCCAGCTCTCCTTCCCTTTTTGCTTATTAGTTGAGTACTTACTGCTTCCTAGGCACTATGCTTGGTGTGGACATAGAACACATAGCCTTTCCCCCATAGAGGTAACAGTCAAGTAGAAGGCAAGCCCAGCAAATTGTCTGATACCTACTAACAAGGTGGGAGACTTCCAGAACTATGTATGGGTGAGGAAAAAGATCCAAGAAGGTTCCTTGAAGTAAGTGACATTTAAGTAATACCTGAAGATGAGCAGAAGTCTGCTTCATGAGTCACATGCCAGGAGAAAATGGCACACTGCAGAGAGAGAAGCTTGTGCAAAGGCTTTGATAGAGGAGGAAGTGTGAGAGATTAGGAAGACAGTGAGTTATCTACACAGGCTGTCAAGATTTCTCCATAGTGAGGAGACTGGATTAGACCAATGTTTCTAAAGTGAGTTCTATAGAGCATGAATTCCTTGGACTTGAGTGTACATGAAAATATCCAGAATATAAAAATGTACTATTTTAAGTATACCTAAGTCACATTATAATTTATAATGCTATCTGACTATCACTACTGTATATTTCCAAAATAGTTATTTCCCAATAGAACAAAATACATATTAAGCAATAAATATTCATTCTCCAAGCTCCCAGAAATTACATTTCTACTCTCTGTAACTTAAGATGTCGAAACTTAAAATGCCTTAAGGGTTCATTCTTTTTATGAATTTCCCAATGTATGTATGGATGAGCTACATTTAACTTATTTATTTATCTGTTGTTTTCATTTAGGACTACAATGAGCATCGACACATAAGTATTTGTTGGGGGCCCGGGAGATAGCATGGAGGTAAGGCATTTGCCTTTCATGCAAAAGGTCATCGGTTCGAATCCCGGTGCCCCATATGGTCCCCCGTGCCTGCCAGGAGCAATTTCTGAGCATGGAGCCAGGAGTAAGCCCTGAGCACTGCCGGGTGTGACCCAAAAACCAAAAAAAATAATAATAATAAGTATTTGTTACAGTCCCTGCTTAAAATATCAGTGGGTATGTTACTAGAAGCAGAATTTCTGGATGATCTGGTAGTTCTGCGTTTAGATCTAGTCTCTGCACTTATTATTTTCTGTGTGTTTAATAATAGCTCTTCTAATGGGCATGATCAAATATCTCTCTGAGAGTTTGATTTGCCTTAACCTAACTAATGGTGCTGTTGAGCACTTTGTCATGTGCTCATTGGCAATCTATATCTTCACCGAAGAAATGCTTATTCAGCTATTTATCATTTTTAATCAAATTGTTTAATTATATTTTATTGGATATATGATTTAAAAATATTTCCTCCCATTCTAATACTTGCCCTTTGCAGTATGCAGAGCTTAGTTCTATGCTCAAGGATTAGTAGGGTTCAGGGACCAAATGTGGAGGTGAGGACAAGCCCAGGTTGGCCAGATGCAAGGCAAGTGCTCTACTGCTGTAATATCACTCTGGCCTCTCTACAGTTGTCTTAACTTTTTTGATAAGTTGTTTGATGCAAAAAAATTAATTTTGGGGGCCTGGGAGATAGCATGGAGGTAAGACCTTTGCCTTTCATGCAAAAGGTCATCGGTTCGAATCCCGGTGCCCCATATGGTCCCCCGTGCCTGCCAGGAGCAATTTCTGAGCATGGAGCCAGGAGTAACCCCTGAGCACTGCTGGGTGTGACCCAAAAACCGAAAAAAAGAAAAAAAAAAGAAAAAAAATTAATTTTGGCACAACCAATTTACCTAGTCTTTGTTTTCTGTGATTTTGGTTTTCTATTCCACCCTTCCCCTAACCCCCAAAATAATTGACAAAGCCAGTGTTCAGAAGCTTTCCTCGATATTTATTTATTTATTTATTTATTTATTTATTTATTTATTTATTTATTTATTTATTTTGGTTTTTGGGCCACACCCAGTGACGCTCAGGGGTTACTCCTGGCTATGCGCTCAGAAGTCGCTCCTGGCAGGCACGGGGGACCATATGGGAACCGGGGGATCGAACCGTGGTCCGTCCTAGGCAAGGCAGCAGGCACCTTACCTCCTGCGCCACCTCCCGGCTCCCGATATTTATTTTTTAAATTACTTTATTTAAACACTGTGGTTTACAAAATTGTTCATAATACATTTGTTTTCCACAGTCAATATTTCAACACTGATTCGACCACCAGTGTACTAGTCTCTCTACCATTTCCCTGAGTTTCCCACCCACCCTCAAGCCTACCTTCTTGACAGGCACAAAATGATTTATTTTATATTGCTTGTTATAACTAAATGATCATGGAATCATTGGGAAAACTTCGTATAATTTGTGAAAATTGTTCTCTCTCACAGGAATTAAATCATTGTCTGAAATGTTTACTAAGCTGTTGTCTGCTAATTGAACATTCTATGTTGTTTTTGTTTGCTGAGTTTAAGTGGCTTCTATGCTACTTTCCTATCTATTTTGGTGTGCTCCTACTGGGGTGTCAGTATTGAGGAATTTGGAGGTGTTGCACAGTCTCACATAAGCATCTGTGCTCTCCAGAAACTCCAAGATCTATGGAGCTGAGCTTATAAAGCTACATGGCAGGGCATGTGGGAGTGGGTGTGGTTGCTGGCACTTCTAGGAGTATGGCCTAGTGAGGAGGCTGCTTGAACCACAACAAGAAGATGCAGGTTTTGATGGTTTGGTGTCTGCAAAAATAGTGGTGATGCAGTGAAGTTGGGCTGTCAGCATGCCAGTGACTTTCATCAGTGTAAAGACTTGGCCTGCCCACTCCCAAGGGTGGACCAGAGACTTCAACCCAGAGCCCAGTGTAAACACAGGTTTAGTGGCTTTGTCTGTTCCTCTTCTGAGAATGGTAGGTCTGTGGAGCTGGGCCAAGAAGACTACGTGGTGGCAGCTGTGGGACGTAGGTGTGGTTGCTGGGCTTCTGGAAGTCTCTGTTTTAAGAGTTTTATGGTTTTAGCACTTATATTTAGATCTTTGACCTATTTTCATTTTTAAAATAATATGATACAGGGGCCCGGGAGATAGCATGGAGGTAAGGCATTTGCCTTTCATGCAAAAGGTCATCGGTTCGAATCCCGGTGCCCCATATGGTCCCCCGTGCCTGCCAGGAGCAATTTCTGAGCATGGAGCCAGGAGTAACCTCTGAGCACTGCCGGGTGTGACCCAAAAACCAAATAATAATAATAATAATAATAATAATAATATGATACAAAGTAAGCTTCTTTTGACCCTTTTGCATTTGGCTCTCTAGGATCTTTTCAGCACCACCTAATGATATGATTACATTTTCCACACTCGATGGTCTCAGCATGCTTGTTGAAAATCATTTTGCCATATAAATTAAACTATCTAGGGGTAGCTGGTCTATCCTATTGACTTTATATTTGTTTTTATACCAATACAGTGCAGTTTTCTTTAAATTTAAACTTTTTAAATTAAGAAGTGAATCTTTCAACTCTATTTTTGTGCCACATCCGGCAGTGTTCAGGGTTACTTTTAGCTGTGTTCAGAACTCACTCCTGGAAGGGTTCAGGGGACTGTAAAGGGTGCCAGGCATCTAACTCAGGTTGGCTTGTGGAAGGCAAGCACTTTGTTTGTTGTACTAGTTTCCAATCCTTTGAGCTTCTGTATAAATTTTAGAATGGAATTTTCTGATTCTGTAAACAAATCATTGGAAATTTTGATAGAGATGGCATTATTCTGTAGATTGTTTGGGGTCATATTCAGCATCTTAATAACAGCTCTCAGGGAGGCAAAGCGATAGCACAGAGGATAGGATGCTTGCCTTGCATATAACCTGCCCAATTCAAATCCTGGCATCCCATATGGTTTCGATGAGCCTGCTAGGAGTAATTTATGAGCAAAGAACCAAGTGTAACTCCTGAGCACTGCTAGGTGTGGCCCCAAACAAAAAGCTCTTCCAGTCCACAAGCACAGAATTTTTTAAATTTATTTAAATTCTTTCTTTCTTTCTTTCTTTCTTTCTTTCTTTCTTTCTTTCTTCTTTCTTTCTTTCTTTCTTTCTTCTTTCTTTCTTTCT
>PVKC010034003.1:0-13819 GCA_004027635.1 Crocidura indochinensis | reverse complement strand
GGGAGGGGGACTTGG
This sequence comes from Crocidura indochinensis, assembly GCA_004027635.1. Taxonomy (NCBI): domain Eukaryota; kingdom Metazoa; phylum Chordata; class Mammalia; order Eulipotyphla; family Soricidae; genus Crocidura; species Crocidura indochinensis. The sequence goes on along the minus strand of PVKC010034003.1, from coordinate 13,804 downwards.
GACATTGGTGGTGGGAATGTTGCACTGGTGAAGGGGGTGTTCTTCACATGACCGAAACCTAATCACAAACACATATGTAATCAAAACGTATAAATTAAAAAAAAGAAAGAAAAAAAAACAAAAGAAAAGAAAAAAATAAGGTCTCCCAATTCTTACCACATGCTGTGTTCTTCACACGGATTGTATAAAAGAGGAGGTACAGTAAACGCACCCTATATACACCTTAACCCAGACCCTTGCCTGGTCTGTATTGGAAATTGGGGACAAAAAAAACCACCATTCTTTGAAATAATATGTGTACCAACAAGTGGTAAGCAAAAACATCCCCAAAATCACCCATCTTTGTATCTGTATCTTATTTTTGGAGCCTTCTGTGAAATAGATGTTGCCGTTAAAGTAATTTTTGGAGGGGCCCGGGAGATAGCATGGAGGTAAGGCGTTTGCCTTTCATGCAAAAGGTCATCAGTTCGAATCCAGGTGCCCCATATGGTCCCCGTGCCTGCCAGGAGCAATTTCTGAGCATGGAGCCAGGAGTAACCCCTGAGCACTGCGGGGTGTGACACCCCCCAAAAAAAAACAACAACAACAAAACCAAACAAACAAAAAAAAGTAATTTTTGGAGGTGTTATTCATACAAAGGACTTTTTAAAGACATTCATATTTCAGAGAGTGTAACAATATTTTCTTATTAATTGTAAATTTAGGAATAATAAGAAACTTGACACTCCAGTTGCAAGAACTCCCTTTTCTTTGCTGTATGCCTTAAAATTAATGAATCCTTAGACATAGTGTTCAAGTCTTATTTTTGTTCATATCTACAAAATTGCAATCAATATTTAAATCTTCGTGATTTATTCTCACTCAATATCTTTCAAATCCAACAACTTCAGTACTTCTTAACAATCTATAACAAAGTTTAGGATAATGCCATTAATCTATTCTCTATAATGGTCCTAAGTTTGATTTCAAAGGTGTCCACTTTCTTGCTATTTATATTTTAATTGTTAATTTAAGATAATAGAGAAATTGGGGCCCGGGAGATAGCATGGAGGTAAGGCATTTGCCTTTCATGCAAAAGGTCATCGGTTCGAATCCCAGTGCCCCATATGGTCCCCCTACCTGCCAGGAGCAATTTCTGAGCATGGAGCCAGGAGTAACCCCTGAGCACTGCCGGGTGTGACCCAAAAACCAAAAACAAAAACAAAAAAAAGAAAATAGAGAAATTGGTATTATAAATTATGTACTTTTATACTGAGAAATATAAACTAAGACATTTAATATGAGTTTAAATTACTATATTCAGTTAAAATGAAAAACCTTTTAAACAATATTTGATCTTGAAATATAAATAAAAATATCAGAATAAATGTACAGTTTTGAAAATCATCCTTTTACAGTGCAAATAATCAACATGACCTAATTATATCATTATTCTCTCATAAAATTCTAGGTAATATGGGGCCGGAGAGATAGCATGGAGGTAAGGTGTTTGCCTTTCATGCAGAAGGTCATCAGTTCGAATCCAGGCATCCCATATGGTCCTCCATGCTTGCCAGGAGCAATTTCTGAGCATAGAGCCAGGAATAACCCCTGAGCACTGCCAGGTGTGACCCAAAAAGCTAAAAAGAATTCTAGGTAAAATAAGTAATTTTATTAAAATTATTTCTAAATTACTAGCATTAAATTTCTAAAATAAAATAATACTTTTAAATTTAAATGATTTTCAAAACACTAACTTTAATATGATGCAAATATATGGTATGTAAAAATACTATAAAACCCATCTATTATCTGAAAAATGCTACTTATAGCTAAAAGTATATTAGTGTTTCAAGTGATTTTTTTAATTTGAATTTACATATATAAATACTACATCTAATTATACCCATAGGACAGTCTGATCATTTTCTAAACATTTTATTTTCTCTAATAGCATTAAATATTTGTTGTAGTGATTTGTAAGATTTCCAGAACACATGAACTTGTGAGCTAAGATATAAATATTAGCTCAAACATGACGCTTTTCATTTGACTTTATTTAAAGTTATGAGCTTTAAAGACACAGAAAAATACCCTAAAAGATTCCTTCTAGAATAAATGATCAGAAATCCATCTTTATGAGATTTTGTTAAAAACACATTAGTTTAATCATAACTAAAGATTGTGTTTCAAAATATGCCTGAGTAATATTTTGCATATAGGAACCCTGAGTTCTTACCCAGAACCACGTGATATTTCAAGCACTTCCTGTAATGACTTTAAGAATCACACTGGGAGTTGTGTAGACTTTCCCAAAAGAAAAACTATCATATGCATATAGTCAGATATATCATGCTTTCCTTTCTTTTTATCATATGCATGATACCTAATTAACCAACTTATAATTGTTTGTGTCAATAATTCTACATTTTGAAAAAGACAGTATAGACATATTGTAAAGTGACGATTTAGTTTATTCTTCTAAAATATTTAGAATAGTGTATGGCATTTAGTAAGCACTAAAATATTTTATATCATCATTTTTAATTATCAGATGGTCAGATAATTCTAAAATCAGTAAAGAAGATAGTTTCTCAAAGATTCGCTACGTTCCAATACTTCTTTAAGCTGTACTTTGTGTATGGGAGAAAAAAAAGATTTTTTTTTTGTTCCCTATTTCCAATACAGACCAGACAAGGGTCTGGGTTGAGGTCTATATAGGGTGCGTTTACTGTACCTCCTCTTTCTATACAGTCCGTGTGAAGAACACAGCCTGTGGTAAGAATTGGGAGGCCTTATTATTATTTTTTTATTTTTTTTCCTTTTTTTTAATTTAAACATTTTGATTACATATGTGTTTGTGATTAGGTTTCGGTCATGTGAAGAACACCCCCTTCACCAGTGCAACATTCCCACCACCAATGTCCTTTTTGAGCCATGCCTGGCTGTATTCAGGGATACTTCTGACTTTGCATTCAGGAATTATTTTTGTCAGTGCTTGGGGGATCATATGGGATACCAAAGATCGAAACTAGGTTCACAGTGTGCAAGACAAATCATCTCGCTGTACTATGTCTCCAACCTTGGAAAAAAGGATCTTCTCTATTACAGTCAGTGACATTTAATAGGGGGGAAAAAACTATAGAACTATCGCTCAGGGAAATGCAGCACAACCTGATGATACAGCAGGGCTTGCTGCTTTTTCTCGGTTGTACCTAATGAAGGAGAATATGATAATGTGAAAGATATTTCATGCCTTGTAAACATCTGAAAGTGGATTTTCAAGGGAAGCCTGTATGTTAAATCAAAGATAGTAATTTGAATCAGTAACCGCGCAGTGAGCCATTCTATGCTAAAAGTGATTTGAAGGGGAGATTCTTCTATGGTTAACACAGGCCTTGAATGTGAGAACAAAATGTTTCTCATTTTAATTTTATTAGATTATTTTCAGCTTTGGTATTATGTCCAGAGCTACTTAGAGGGGTCACACTAGGCTCTACACTCAGGAATTGTTCCTTGAAGACCATGTGAGATGTTGAACCTCCATCCCAGGTCAGATGCAATGCAAAACTAGTGACCTACCCTCTATTTCCGCATCCTCTCATTATGTTTTTCAAGTAATGTTACTTCCAAATAATGAGGAGTGACTCTTTATATAGTTTGTGGTGCTGATAGAAATTTGATCATGTCATAATAGAAAAATAATTATTTATAAATTATAAATTGAAGAGTTATATTTTCCTAAGATTTTCAGGATTGATATGGAGAGCTTAACCCCAATATTTAATGACATAAATGATTCGATGTGGTCATTAAATAATGCTATTTCTATATTGCTGATATATTTACTAGGTTTGGTTTTGTTTTGTTTTTTAAGTTAATACCTAGAAGTGCTCATCCTTACTCTAAACTCAGGGGTTACTCCTGACAGTGCTTGGGGGGATTATATGAGTTGCCAAGAATTAAGCACAAGTCAAGCATGCCCTACTAGAGTCCTACTCACAGTATGATTATTCTGGCATCTATATTTTCTAGCATCTTGCAAAAGATTTTTCCGTTTAATATTCATAACTGTTGGGGCCTGGGAGATAGCATGGAGGTAAGGCGTTTGCCTTTCATGCAAAAGGTCATCGGTTTGAATCCCGGTGCCCCATATGGTCCCCCGTGCCTGCCAGGAGCAATTTCTGAGCATGGAGCCAGGAGTAACCCCTGAGCACTGCCGGGTGTGACCCAAAAACGAAAAAAAAATATTCATAACTGTTATATCCTCTATTTCATTTTCTTGTGATGTCTTTATGTGATACTTCATTAGATGATCAGTGTCTCTGCAAATAGGTTAGAAATATTTTTCTGTTCTATATTTTGATGGAGTTTGTGAAAGAATATTTAAAATACAGAGTAGACTAAGCCACAGAAGATATTATTCACCTGTGGCTTAAGCCCTGTTCTCTTTTCTGTCCCAATATTATTAAGAACATTATGTCTTATATAAGTAACATCCACCTAAGCTTCTTTTGGTACTGTTTAAAAATATATGATTTTAACATTTTTATGAATATATTTTATGTAAAATATTGCCTCATTGATGACATTTAGCATAATTATCAGTAAATTCTAACATTTTGATATTTTACATGTCTCATGTTTCCTTTATTATTTTTTTTTATTTATTCCCCCTAGAAATTCTTTGCATGTATGTTGTGTGTTTGCACACACACTCTTACTTCCATACTGTTAAGCCTGGAAGAGTCCAGAGATTATCCCTTGCTAAATTTGCTCAGGGCTTATTCCTGGCCAACTTGTGAGACTATATGGATTGCTAAGGGTTGAGTTCAGGTCAAGAATGTTAATGATGCATAGATAATGTTGATAGTTCTGGTTATCTGGTCAGTGGGCAAAAAGCAAGCAATTAGGTCTTCAGCTCCAATCTTTTTTCATTTTTTTATTGCTGGAATTTCATATTAATTTCTTCTTGTTGGATGACTAGAAAACTATTGTAAGAATATTAATATGAATTGGAAATTGATTCTACGCTTGGAAGTATATAATCTAGTAAATTTGTAGCAAGTTTCTATTTGATGACTTCTGAGGATCTTTAGTGCTTGTACATTTATTGTAGAAAGAAGATATCATAGAATGCAGCATTTTTGTATTTTGACAGTAGCACTGATGTTCTTCCAGTAATTTCATAACATAATTTGTGAAGTCCATTGAGAAAATGTTCTTTTAGTGTATTAAACATAATTGTATAAAAAGAATGTTCAATACAGAAAAGTCTTTTATATTAGACATTTAATAGTCTACCTATTAATATCCTTTTTATTTTTATATGATTTTTTGTTATTTTGGTGGTAATTATTTACTTTCAATTCAGGAATAATAAAATTATAATAAATTTAAACAATATGGATTTTGCTAATTTAGAATGCCTTTGTTTCTTTTTTCTTATGCTGAACAGAATTCTGGGTTTTCTACCTTTTTTTTCTCCCATCAATTTGAATACATATTGAGTATAGCTAACACTACTACTACTGGTGATCATATTATTATTATTATGAGTTACATTAAATACCCCATTTCATAATTTGGCCAATAATATAGTAGATCACATCTAAGTGTCATTCTCACATTATGGCTGTGATGCTAAATTGTTTTCATCACATCACAGCTTTTTTTAATCTATGTTATAATCTATAATCCATAAATGACTATGTTAAATGATTATCATGCTAACAGAGTTAGGACATTCAAAAATGTTTCATACAATACAATATTTACTAAAAAAGTTAAGCCAATATAGAAATAAAGCAATAGCTTTTCTAAGTGCTATTGTATTTAAGTATATAATTATAGATATAAACTTGAGAATGAAGAGCTATTTCTCAGCATCAGATATGAGCATAGACACATATAATATCTTTATTTTATAATACATTTATTTTTGTTGAGCATATAAATATTTATAAATCTTGGCTATTGTAAATAGCTCTAAAATAAATATAGTGTTTCTTTCAATGTGTATTATTTGTTTTTGTTCTTGGTATGTACAAAAATAGTGGGGTTTCTGGATTATATGGTAGTTTTATTTTAATTATTTTTATTTGGGCCACACATGCAATGCTCATGATTACTCTTGGCTCTGTGCTCAATGATAATTTCTGGCCCAGCATTGGGGACTATATGTGGTGTCAGTGATTATAATATCTTTAAAATATACAATACTCTTTAATATGAATCCCAAAAATGAAGCTGATTTTATATTTTAAATGTATATAATCAATTAAATTTTGCTTATTTTATTGTAAATTTACCTCCACGCTTACTAAAATGTTTATTATTTTATTATATAATAATAGGTTGATATTTTTTTTATTTAGTAAAAACAAAAAACTGTGACCAGAGGAGTTAGGCTGCTGATTCTATGTTACAAAAAAACAAAACAAAACAAAACAAAACAACAACAAAAAAAACACTACTCTCTAACTATTGAGAAAGTCAATCAATAGCATGTCCAAAAATTAAGAATAATGCTCCCTCCAAACAACAACCAATACTATGTATCTATTTTATATAATGTATAAAATACTTTACCTAGTCTGAGGAAATATATATCATCTTAGGCACTTACCAGAAGATAACAATACCAAAAATCTACATTCAGCAAAAACTAACATTTGTATAAAAGGCACTAAATTCAGTGAGAAACAAGATAGAAAAAAAAATTAAACTGTTATATAAGGATAATTAGAATTCTTGATGAAGTTATTGAGAAATATCCTTTAACAATTAGCTTCACATTTCTATAAACAAATAAATAATAAAGATTTTCTGGATAATAAAAATCATTTATTTTATAAAATTATGTCCAAAATGAATAGGGCAAGAGACTGTTCACAGTTGAAAATAAAATTAATAAGCTATGAAATTAAGCTGAAGTATTCTTCTAGAATGTAACAATAATGAAAATTCATGGAGAAGATTAAATGTTGTGTAAGTGAACAAGCTTTAGTCTGCTCCTCATAAATATATTTCTAATAATCTATTACTCTCTCTTGGCACTTCTCCCACCTCCGATAGTACTCTAAGACTCTTCATGGTTTGGGGAAGAGCTAACATCAGGCTTTCTAAAAGAATCCTAAGGTTTATCAAATTTCTTTCTCCAATTGACTTACTTTTTACATTTTTCTGCTAATTTATTTTCTAAAGAGCCCCATAAAAACCATATGCCCACCTCTGAGAGTGGATTTTTGAAGACAAAATGATATTACAGATCAAGTTTGCCATCATCTTAGACTGCTAACACCCGAATAAACCTGTTTTTCTCTTAGTATCTCTTATATCTTGAATATTTATCTTCAGTCAGTAAACAACCAAACTTGAGTTCTATAAAAGCCACAGAAAAATTATATTTTATTGATTAAAGTTTATATACCAGAAGTCCATAGACTATCATACAAGATGGTGCAAAACTTTATATATTACTTTTAAAGTCAAGGATAGGCAATTATATTATCCATCTACAATTAAGATGGTGAAACGATCTTTATTTGTAAATGGAAAACCTGAAAGAAAAAAAATCATATTTTTTTGTAAAACCATTTGTCTAGATTTTTTTAATTGACTGAATGATTTTGATATTAGGAAAAGTTATATATTAAATCAGTATGTACAAATTAATCATTTTCTCCATGAAAGCAAAACTAGATGTTGTGAGAAGATTTAATTTTATACAAGAGAATTCAAGATTTAAAAACAAATGAGGTGAGGACAAGTTTAATTGAAAATTCTAAACAATAGGAATAAATCTATAAATACCTGAAAGCTATAAAATTATAAAGTCCTACAAAGATATGCCTTAATTTGTGGATAAGTGAAGAAATATCTTATAATTGAGAAGAAATTGACAAATATTTACAAATTAAATGTGAAACAACGTTTTTAGTTAGAATCTAGTAATTGTTTATTTTCTTTCTGATTAACTTCATTTAAAATAGATTCCTCCAAATCTATCCAAGTTGCAATAAATCGCAAATTATAAAGTTTTCTCATAGTTGAATAGTGTATATTTTGTATATCTATACCATAATTTCGAGGTATTTGTTGGGTATCTATGCTATCTTCAGAGTAGTTTCTATGAAACCAATATTGCCTTTATGCCAAAAGTTCATGCATATATTACTGAAAAAGAAAATTTTAGATGAATATCCTTGATTAGCATAGATGCAAAGCTCTTCAGTAAAAGATTATGTATCAAATATATTAAATTCTCTATCATGATCAAGTTTATTTTGGGAATAAAAGTATGGTTAAATATATGCAAATAAGCTCAACTTACACTTTACATTTAAAACAGAAGGACAAAAACCATATGATTGATCATAGACTCAGCAAAGTCATTTGAAAGATCAAATAGTCATTAAGGATAACAATTCTAGAAAAAATTGAGATGAAGTAATTTATTTCAGTATTATAAAGGCAATATACAATAAGTCCACAGCTAACATAATTGAAATGGGGGTAAAATGGAAACCCTTTTCTCTAAATTTAGGCACCAAACAGGGATATTCATTTTAACAGATACTAGTCAACAAAGTATTAAATGTTTTTGCAACAGTAGTTTGGTAAAATACACTTATTTCTTGATTCCAAAAAAAAAAAATCAAAGGACTTTAAACAGGTTTAAAAAGAAATCAAATCAAGAGGATTTTAAGAATTGACAAGTTGATTTTAACATTTATTCAGAAAAGATGGTGTTCAGGGACCAGAGTGATAGCACAGTGATAGGGAGTTTGCCATGCAAATGGCTGACCCAGGAAAAATGTGGGTTTGATCCCCAGTATCCTGAGCCAGGAGTGATTTTTGAGCGCAGAGCCAGAGGATACCCCTGAGCCCCACTGGGTGTGGCCCAAAAAAGAAACAAAAAGAAAAGATAGTGTTCAAAGAATAATTGGATGTTGGGAAATTCAGGTCACAATAACTTGTGCCTAGTTCTTATTCCTGACTCAGGGATCTCCTCTTCTGGAAATTTTCCAAATACCATTTCAATGTTGAGAATCATGACTGGAGTAGTAGCATCTGCGGCAAGTGATTAGCTCTGTACTAAATCTCAACCTCAAGAACCAGTACTTTATAAAGCAATCTAGTGTATGAAAAATGCCCCTAAATGCAACCAGATCATACTACAACAATTAAAACACCCTATATGTAATTTGTAAAATTTTGTAATTTTGTAAAATTTCTAAGAATTTTGTGAGTTGGGAAATTCTATTTATTAGTAATTTTAAATAAAATAGTTGATAGCGTTTATTATGGAAAAATTACAGAAATGAAATTCAAGGAAAACACATTCTAAGTATTTCCAGTTATATTAATACTGATTTTCCTGGAAAAACCATGTAAGTTATTAGTCTTCTAATGTGATTGAAATCTAAGAATATTATTTTTAGTCTTTAATGTTTAGGATTTTATTTAATGTCTGAGAGATTCAAGTAAAATTATTTGAGTAAAATTTTTATTTTTTTAATTTTTTCCTTCACTTTTTTTTACAGGGATATTATGCTATTTAAGCAATGGTGGTATGCCAGTGATTTATTAAGTTCCTCTGTGTACATACTTATTACGCAGTAAATTCTAATATTTTCTTTTTTCTTATATATAAAAATCCCTTCACCAGTGCAACATTCCCATAACCAATATCCCAAGTGTCCCTTCTCCCCTCCCCACACTGGCCTGTACTCTAGACAGGCCTTCCCTCATTCAGTAACATTTTGTTATGATATTTCTCAGTGTAATTATTTCTGTGACTCCATGCAACAATCTCTATGGTGAGCTTCATATCGGGAGCGAGACCCTCAAGTCCTCCTCTATTTTGTCTCTGAGAATCATTACACAAATGTTGAGTAAATTTTTTAAATAAAGAATATCATAAGAACGTATTATTTTAGAAACTAGATTTTATTTTATTTTATAAAGAAATAGACAGTATTATTTACAGGATAGTTATTTTTGGTAATCATTGACATTTTCAAGGTAAAACACTTAGATCTATGCAAATTTTCTAATTCATCAATAGCTTACTGAAATAAACTTTAATAAAATACAAGTTTATTGTTTCGAATCATAGAGATGGTGAAGAGATTAAGGAGCTTGTCTTGCATGCAGCTATTCTCTGTTGGATTCCTAGAGCCACCTATGTTTCTCTGAACTCAATATAGAACAATCATTCACCTAAAGCCAGAAAAATATCTTGAATGCCAATGTAGTTGCTGAAAAATAAAAAAAATTAAATGCAACTTATTGTTGAGTACTGATTAAGAAAATAAATATAAAACAAGAGTTAATTTTTGAATCCATAAAGTTTGGGGATTCTTTGGAAGATACAATTAAAAGTCTGAACAACTGGATATACAATAATGGATTTAACTAGAGAGATTCAATTTGAAGGACCAAATGTAGAATTAATTAATACAGACTTCATAGTTGAAATCATGAATTGTGAAATTATTCAGAAATCGAGTGCCAATAGAAAAGTAAAATTAGAGCTAAATCAGTGAATAGCAAGGGAGACTGAAAATAAAAAAGCAGCCAATGAGAGCAGAAGAAAAAAAACCAAGTTGTTGATTATACAAAGGCAAGTCTAAATAATGAGTCAAAAGCAAAAAAGATGTCAATGGCATAAAATTTTGATGATAGGAGGAATGAAAGAAAGACTGAAAACCAATCATTGACATTAACATTATTGGCAGTTTTTCTGAGGTTGTGAACATACTCACTTAACTGCAGAGCCTTCAACAAGACTAGAAAAGTATTTTAAGACCAACATCATGCCTGCAAAGTAGAAGAATGGAAAGCAGCCAAATGGAGGATGTGACATAAAAATAGTGTTACTTTTTTATAATGCAAAGAATTTTTATGCATTGTACATTTGTTGCAATGATCATCTGAAAGTGAGAGAAAAGTTGGATTATAGAAGAAAATATATTTTCTGGTTGGAACAAGTCATGAATAAATGAAAATTTATGAACCTAATAAGTCAAATCATTGGCTTAGATAGTTATAGTACATATTTGGCATTTCAAATTTAAATAGAAGTTCTATCATATTTTCTTTTGGCTGGTATGTAAATTGCCCTATAGTGAAGAAAAAATAGATATTACAAATTTCTATTTATCAAGATGTATGTTTTTAAAATAAGATAAAGCTGATTCACATGCTACTCTATCTCAATGGCTGTCAAGTTTATTAATACACAATTTAAAAAAATTAGGCAGTCATATTGCATTTACTTGTTACAAGTATTTCCCTTTCCGGGTTCAAAGAAATTGATGATGTGACTTAATCATATTTCAAGTTGACTCACCTAATCTAGGAATGCTGCAGAATTGCAATCTCTTCATAGTTTTTTTTGAAAAACAATTTTATTAACTGAGATTGGCAAGTGCAACAAGTAAAATATTCATAACTATATCACAAGTTAATATATAGTTCACAGTAGAAGCAACATTTCTTTTATTGGGATACCAGACATTCTCAGGACTTACTATCTGCAACTAGGAATCCCTCCTGGGGGCACTGTGGTACTCCAAGAAATCAAACTCAGGTAAAGTTTATGCAAGGCTAGCACCCTACTTGCTATAATATCACTTTGGTCCCAATAACTTGTCTAAATAACTCGTTTCAATGTGGTAAGGAAAAGGAAATTAGGGAAAGAGAAGGAGATTATAACTATTTTTCTTCTAACAGATGTTTCCAGGAATCTTGGATAAATAAATCCTTCCTGAAGGCACTCCTAAAGCATAATTTAATTTTAGATGATAAATTATATAAAGTAAGTTATTAAGGTTAATCTAAGCCATATATCTGTCTAAATACTATAATGATAAATGGATTTTAGATCATTCTTTTCAGTATTAAGGTATGAAAGTGTGTGCAATACCTAAAATAATTAAGATTAATGAATACATTTAGATTTTTAAAGAATTAAGGAACAAAAATATATACCACTTATTTAATATTTATGATCATGAGTGTTGTAATTTATATAATAATGCTTTTTCCATCATTACCTTACTCTTCTAACAATCTTGAAAGCTGTGTGTAATTATCGATGATTTATATATAAACTTTTTTAAAACACATGAGGATAGGGTGCTTGATCAAAATTACACATCATAGGAATCTTATTTATAGGTTATGAAATCAGGTAATTTTATTCTGAAGTTCAAGTTTTGACCAGATTTCCCTGTTTTTCTTTCATTATGTCATGATGCATCTAAAAACCAGTGACTATATGTTCAGTGATCTTTTATTTCAATAAAATTAAATTTTAATAGAACAAAATCTTGTTCCATGGTTAGCATGTCTATAAAATATCGATATATATTATTTTCAATTCTAATATCTTAAATTAAAATAAATCAAATAATTATTAAAGTTTTTCAACAGTAATACATGTAGAAAAATACTAGCTAATATGATCAAAGCTCTGATGTTGAAATGTGCTGCAAAAAGCCCTACTTCCAGGGACTCAGAGAGATGGTACAGTGGGTAGGGCAATTTCCTTGCAAGCAGATATCTTGGGATTCTAACTCTGGCACCCTATATGGTTCCCAGAGCCTTACTAAGAATGAGTGGCATGCAGAGCTGATAGCACTTCTATATGTGGCCCAAATTACAAAAAATAAAATAAATAAAAATTATATTTCCCCTCAGAAAAGAAAAGTGAAAACATCTCATTTAAATGTTTAGGTGAATAAAGTAAAATTCAAATGTATGATGACATAATAAAATTTGTTTAGTTTTCCAAGACTCAGATTGAAATTTTTTATATATTTCCTACAATAGTCATATGAATAAAATACATAAATTTTCACTGATATAAGAAGGCAGAGAGATAGCATGGATGTAAGGTGCTTGCCTTTCATACAGAAGGTAGATGGTTCAAAAATTTTTTTCACTGATATTAGAAACATGTATTTACATTTTTTGCTCGAGCACAATATCACAACATCATTAGAGATATGAGTTTGAAAAAAAATATTTGGATGCTGATATAGATTATCTAACTTGGAAGATGACAGGACAGCTGAGGAACTGCTTTTGTATATATATTTTGCAACTGAAGTCAGAACAGCCTAAGTTCATTTTTAAAGTCCTTTTATGGGGATGGAGTGTTAATATAGTGACATGGTGATTGCCTTACATGAAGCCAACCCACGATAGATTCCTGGTATCCCATCTCGTTCCCTGAGAAACTCTAGGTATAATTCATGAAATTGGTCCATAAGCATCGTCAGGTGTTTACCCAATTTTCAAAAGTCTTTTTATTTACTCACAAGAATTATTAATCCCTGAACATCACCAAGTTTCTCCCCCAATTTATTTTTTTAATTTTTAGACCAAATCTGGTGACGCTCAGGGGGTACTCCTGGCTATCTGCTCAGAAATTGCTTCTGTCTTGGGGGACCATATGGGATGCTGGTGATCGAATAAATCAAACCTTGGTCCATACTGGGTCAGCAGAGTGCAAGGCAAACGCCCTATGGCTTCGCCATCGCTCAAGGTCCATCTCCTATTTTTAAAAGTCCCTTTATTTACTCATAAGTATTATTAATTAATACTTCAAACATTTATCAGGAAAACAATGCATTCAAGTGTCAATATAACATTTGCAGTGAGACTCATAATTTATCTCACATCAAAAAACTAAACTAGGGGCCCGGAGAGATAGCATGGAGGTAAGGCATTTGCCTTTCATGCAAAAGGTCATGGGTTCGAATCCCCGTGCCCCATATGGTCCCCCGTGCCTGCCAGGAGCAATTTCTGA
>PVKC010034001.1:0-13819 GCA_004027635.1 Crocidura indochinensis | reverse complement strand
TAGGAACACAAGAATACAGTACAAAAATCCCTTCCTCACACCTATATTTACTGCAGCACAATTCACAATAGCCAGACTCTGGAAACAACCAAGATGCCCTTCAACAGTTGAATGACTAAAGAAACTGTGGTACATATACACAATGGAATATTATGCAGCCATCAAGAGAGATGAAGTCATGAAATTTTTCTATACATGGATGTACATGGTTTCTATTATGCTGAGTGAAATAAGTCAGAGGGAGAGAGAGACGCAGAATAGTCTCACTCATATATGGGTTTTAAGAAAAATAAAAGTCATCTTAGCAACAATCCTCAGGGACAATGAGTGGAGGGCTGGAACTACCAGCTCACTTCATGAAGCTTACCACAAAGAGTGATGAGTGCAGTTGTAGAAAAACTACACTGAGAACTACCATAATCATGTGAATGAATGAGGGATCTGGAAAGTCTGTCTAGAGTACAGGTGGGGGTGGGATGGGATGGAGGGAGATTTGGGACAATGGTGATGGGACAGTTGCACTGGTAAATGGGGGCATTCTTTATATGACTGAAACCTAAGCACAACCATATCTGCAATCAGGATGTTTAAAAAAATTTAAAAATATAAAAAAAAGAAACACAGAGTGACAAAATGGATCAAAAATCTTAGTCCAACAATCTTCTGCCTAAAAGAAACACATCTGAATTGTCAGAAAAAATCAGGACACAAAATCAAAGGTTGGAGGAAATTATCCAAGCAAGCAATTCCCATATAAAAGCTGGGTTGGCCATATTAATATCAGATGACAGAACTTTACAATTAAAATTTATGAGACAAAGATGGATACTTCGTAATAATTATGGTATATGTACAACAGAAGAATTACACTCCTAAATATATATGCACCCAGTTACGGACCAGAAATAATTTAAAACAATTGTTGACAGAACTTAAATACATAAATATCAACACAATAATAGTGGGAAACTTCAACACCACCCTGTCAGTCGTTGATAGGTCAACCAGGATGAAACCTAACATGAATATACTACCTCTGAAATAAGAAATGGAATAAAGTGGCCTACTATGTATATATAGGGCTCTCCATTAGCAGAAAACTGGATACATAGTCTTTTTCAATATACATGGATCATTCTTCAGGATAGGCCATGTGCTGGCCCATAAAACATACCTCTATAAAATTAAGAGTATTGAAATTGTACTAACTTCTCAAATCATAATGCACTGAAATTAGAAGTGAATTACAGTCACAGAGTAAAAATTTTAACACCTGAAAATTAAAAAACTCACTACTGAACAACTAGTGCATCAGAGATGAAATCAAAGAGGAGATCAAAATATTCCTGGAAACAAAGGTGAACTAAGACAAAAATTATCAGAATTTGTAGGACAGCAAAAGAAGTATTAAGAGAAAATTTCTAGCTTCATAAGCACTCATCAGGATGGGAAAAGGGTCCTATATAAATAATGTAATGGCACAGCTTATAAAATTGGAAAGTAATCAGCAAAATAAACAAAAATTAGATAGGCAGAAAGAAATAAAAAAGGTTAGAGCAAAAATTAGTGAAGTGGAAATCAATCAAACAACTTGAAAGATTTCTAAAAGAAAAGTTGTTTTTTTTTAAAATAAACAAGATTGATGAACCACTAGTAAAAATCACAAAGAAAAGGAAAGAGAAATTTAATAAACAATTAAAAATGAAGAGTGAGCTTACTACAGATTCTAAGGAAATTCAAAGGGTAATCAGAGACTACTTTGAAAAACTATGCTACAAAGCAGAGAACCTGAAATAAATGGATAAATTCTTGTACTTATTCTCTGACAATTGAACCAGGATGACCTAGCATATCAAAATATGGGGGAAATTAAAATGGTAATCAAGTCTCCCCAAAAACAAAAGTTCAGACTCAAATGGATTCATTAACAAATTTTCTCAAGTCTTTCAAGCCTACTGCCTATACTTTTCAGGTTCTCCCAGGAAACTGAAGAAACACAATCACTTACAACTAGTTTTTACGAAGGTAACAACATTCTGATTCCAACAGCAGAAATAAATGAAGAAAACTAAAGACCAATATCCCTGATGAATACAGACGCAAAGATCATCATCCAAAAAAGAAAAAAATCCTAGCAAATAGAAGCCAATGTCTCATCAAGAAGGTCATACACCATGACCAAGCAGGTTTCATTCCAGAGATGCAAAGATGATTAATATATGCAAATCAATGAAATACACCATACTAACAAGAGAAGAAAATAAAAATTCATGTGATCATACTAATAGATGCCTAAAAAGCATTTGATAAGGTCCAGTGACCATTTATGATAAAAAAAACTCTCAGCAAAATGAGAATGGAAATAACTTTTCTTAATATATTCAAGGCCAGTTACCACAAGCCCATGATAAATATACTCAATAGAGAAAAACTGAAAGCCATTTCTTTAAAATCTGGTACAAAATAACTCTGCCTGTTCTAATCATTCCAATTAATATAGTACTGGAAATACTTGCTGAGCAATAAGGCAAGAAAAAGACATCAAGGTAATCCATATAGAAAAGGAAGAATTCAAACTCACACTGTTTACATACAATATGATACTATGTTTAGAAAACCCTAAAGACTATACAAAAGAAACTAAGAGAAAAATATATTTGTATAGAAGACTGCCAGGCTACAAAAATAACACTCAATATTTAATGGCATTTTATACACATAAAATGATATAAAAGTCATTGAAAAAGTCTTATTTACAATTACCCACAGAAACTCAAATACCTTAGAGTTGACTTAACGAAAGAGGTGAAGGAAGGACCTATACAAATGATAAAATGATAAAATACTGCTTCAAGAAATAAAAGAGGACACAATGAAATGGATACGCATACCCTGTTCATGGATTAGGAAGAGTAACATCATTAAAATGGTAAAGCATTGTACATATTCATTTCAATGTCTCTAAGGATACCAAAGAAATTCTTCAAAGAAGTGGATCAAACACACCTGAAATTCATTTGTAACTAAACCATCCATAAATAGCTAAAGAAACTGTTAGAAAAAATGAAGATGGGAGGCATCACTTTCCTCGATTTTAAACTGTATTACAAAGCAGTAGTCATTAAAACAGCATGATATTAGAATAAATACATACCAGGCAGTTAACAGAATGGGAAAAAATCTTTTCACTCAACATATCAGATAAAGGGCTAATATCTAGAACATACAAAGCACTCAGAAAGTTGAGCCCCCCCCAAGCCAAATAAAGCCATAAAAAATGGGGGACGAAATGAATAGACACTTTTCTGAGGAAGACAGAAGGATGGACAACAAACACATGAAAACATGCTCACCTTCACTCATCATCAGTGAGATCCAAATCAAGACAACCATGAGATACCACCTTACACCAGTGAGAATGGCTCACATCAAAATTAATGGGAACAACCTCTGTTGGTGAGGATGCAGTATGAAAGGCACTCTCATCTACTACTGGTAGGAATGCCCCCTAATCAAACACCTATGGAGAACAGTCTGGAGAGTGCTCAAAGAACCCAGAATTGAGCTGCCATTTGACCCAGCAATTACTCTTCTAGGTATATACCCCCAAGTTGGAAGGACATTCATTCCAAAATACGTATACTTCCCACTATTTATCACAGCACTCAGTATAATAGCCAAGTCTTGGAACCAACCTCTATGCCCAACAACAGATAAATGGATCATTAAGATGTGGTATCTATACACAATGGAATACTACATGGCAGTTAGAAATGATACAATCACAGACTTTGCAGCAACGTGGATGGACCTAGAACATATTGCGTTAAAGTAAGTCAGAAGACAAAAGATAAACACAGAGTGATAGCACTATTCTGAAACACCTAGAACATACACCTTATATACAACTAATACTCAACAATCAAATAACAGGGTTTAACAGGGTAGAAACTCCAAACACTGTAATAGTCAGCACATACTCGGGAGCAGTGCCCAAAATACATGAAAAAGGAACAACACAAACTTTACTACACATTATACCACAAAGAAACTAGCAACAGGAGAAACAGCAGCATAGAGAGAACAGGTAAATAATCAGCCTTCTACTACAAAGGTCCATAATCCCTTAGGGATCCTATACAGGATCACAGGTAAAGCATACAACGGGAAATCACTGACTCCAATGGAAACATCCCATCACACTATGTTTTAATGCCTTAATCTTACTATATTTAAAATAACCTCTCAGCTTTTCTGTCCACAGGCGTTCTTGGATACAAAGGGTGGACAAACTAAGATGGCATCTCGGGGCTCAGTCACACAAGATACCATACCAACCTTGCACTACTAGAACGTCCCGAGAAAACTCTTTAACATACACTTTATCCCTACGTTATACCCTCTTTTAGGATTTGAAGCATGTGACCAGTCAGACCACCGAAGCAGCAACTGTGACGTACAGACCTATACTACAGGCCCTACTCATCGAACACATTCAAGCAAACTAGCATTCCCTTGCTATTTTCCCCTCTTCTCACTACTTTCTCTTTTATTTCTCCTTTCTTTCCTTTTCTTCTTTTTTCTTTTCTTTTCTCCCTTTCTTTCTAATGCATTTTCTCTTTTTTCTTCTTCCCTACCCTTTCCATATACTTTTCCCTTCCCCCCTTTTGAAATACAACTATCCCTTCAACCCTCAATTCCATCCAGACCTCCCACTGTATTAAAACTCTTCACCCTCAGTTATTAACCCATTAGGCATCAAGACTGACCTCCTACCCCAACGAACCAGTACCAAACACCCAAGCGAAGGTGCACCCAGGCAAACCCATACCTCCCCCCCTGCAAGAAAAGGCAACCAACTCCCCTGCAGATTCATGCTGTGCTGCCCTCCTCACCAACACCCCCTAACGTGGACTGTCACTTGAAACCGGACTTAGCTCTAAAGGTATCCCCAATCAAGAACTCTTCCAAGACCTCCCTGCCGCAAATCCTTTGCCAATCCCAAGAAGGTCAGGGGGTGTGATGAAAAGGTGCCAGGGAACCCACACACCACAAAAAAAATCCCAAAAGACAATGTGGAAACCTATACTTTCAACATAAGTATAAGATCTGTATTACACCACCTCTTTACCTGCTTTTCCCCCAAACTAAGGTAGTCTCTTGCATGACTTTGTTCCTTTAATTATTTTGTTAATTCATTTTTTAAATGTTTGTTCTACATATACATATGTGAGCACATATACTTTTATTCCTATTTTTACCTTTTTTGGGATGTGTGACCTACTTCTGTTTCCTTCTCTGTCCACCCCCAAATGCACCGACAATACAAAGTAGCACCATTTCTCCCTGCATAGGCACACTAAAAAATGGGAAATCTCACATATAAAAAAAAGAGCTCTACTAGGGATAAGAACTTATACTTGTTTACAATATAGGATATCTCCCACCTTGAAAATATGTCACAAGGACCCAACTTAGACCTCAGGTGATTAGACACCATCCGTCCAGCCTTGAACCCTGGATCCCAGACATAGAAGTGACACAGTTCTTTACAACAGCTACAGGAAACAAATCCCATCCGGGGCATCCTTAATACCACTGGGCCACCAACAAGTGCCAGCTCTAATATGATATCCTGACAACGAGGAAAATGGGATCAACTTGACATAAGAACATGTTATCCTACCTCACCAGCTAATGATAAGACAAAATCAGAAGACTTGTCATCCTTTTGTTGGTCCAAAAGCCAAGATCGCGATTTACAGATGACTGATGGCTAGAACCATGACCAGACTGTATATATCTTGGGACCAATAAAAAAGCCCTACTCTAGTGTTTGAACTACCACCTGCACAACAACCATGATACTCAGTTCCAAAGGTCTGGCAGAGACAATTCCAATGGATGGGGCTTTTGGAAACTCAATGAAAGATGCTATCCTAGGTTCCATCCTAAGATCAATGCAAAGATCAAGACCACCAACCACAGAAGATGGATTAAAATGACACTGAGGAAACAGAACTTCTAAAACCACAAAGAAAGACTTCATCATAAGTCCTGGACCTGTGCATATACTGAATTCTCTAGATACAGAAGTCTGATTTCATCACCCAGGACCGAGTAGAAGTCTTCCAAACACCACGAAAGCACTACCGGGAAAGTAAATGAACCTGAACGGAGCCTATAGTTAATCAGTGACAATATACTCCAAGGGTGGAGAAACCCCACTATGCCAAGTGAATTACTTTTCGAATGACCCCAATATTTACTGTGCCAGTGCAGGAGGGAAAAAAGGGCAAAAAACGCAAAATATTTTTTTATTTTTTTATATATTATTTCTATCTTCATTTATTATTATTATTATTATTTCTAACTTTATTTACCTATCTATTTACCTATTGATTTCTTTGTTTTGGAGTGGGTATTGAAGTTGTTGTCTACGTTTATAGTTATATGTTTTTTCTTCTTTTCGTTTCTTTCTTTATGAACTCTGCCATATTTGTTAACTCAAGACCATGGCTTTTATTGTGGTGCCTATCATTATCGCTGGAGTGCTCACTGGACATTTGACTCTTCTTTTTGTACTGTTGGGGTGTTTCACCTTCTTTTTCTCCTTCGTCTCTCAAACCTACAATGAGAGCCTCTAGAGAAGGATTCCACCCATTTTCGGCATATTAGACTTTTACCCCAGTTTACTTCCTTTCTCTTCTTCAAACAAAACCACATAACTTGAACTATCTAGTTCTGCCTCCCAGTTAGAAGGGGAAATAAGGGAGACACCAAGACCATGATTACTAAGTAGTAAGCGAGGTACAGAGGGGATCAGATTTTTTTATCAGCACCCCCCCAGGGTGGGGAAGGAGGATATTGGAGGTAGGACAAACACGGAGGCATAGGGAGGACAAATCGGTGATGGGAACCACCCTAGTTTTATGCAAATATGTACCTATAATATTATTGTCAACAATATGTGAGCCACTATGAATCAAAATTAAAATTATGTTAAAAAAAGAATAAATACATACCTTCAGAGCTGTTGTATAGACTTGAGTATTCACATAATGTTTGCCAGACATACAATGAATTAATATTTGATAAAGGGGAAAAACACAAATAGAGCATGGAAAGTCTCTTTAACAAGTGGTATTGGGACAACTGGTCAGCCACATGCAAAACTGAGAACTTGAATCTCTATCTAAAACATGAACAAAGATCAAAGCAAAATGGATTACAAACCTTGACATCAGACCTAAAACCATAAAGTACATCAAAGAAAACTAGGTAACTATGAGATTAAAGGCATCTTCAGGGAGAAAACACCACTATCTAAACAAGTGGAAGCAAAGATAAAAAAATGGAACTACATTAAACTGAGAAGCTTTTCATCTTAAAGAAAATAGTGATTAGGACACAATGGCCACCTACAGGAGGGGAGAAACTATTCCCCCATTAGATTCACCCAAAATCTAAGATATGCAAGGTACTGATAAAACTTAACAAGAAAAAACATCTAACCCTTTCTAAAAAATGGGGAGAAGAAATGAACAGACACTTCCTCAAAGAAGAAATGCAGATCACCAAATGGCACATGAAAAAATGTTAGATATCTCTAATAATCAGAAGATGCAAATCAAAACAAAAGTGAGGTATCATCTCATGCCACAGAGATTGGCACAAATTACAAAGTACAAGAACAATCAGTGCTAGTGAGGATGTAAGGAACAATAAACTCTTATTTACTTCTGGTAGGAATACCATCTAGTCAATCTTTTTGAAAACAATACATGTATTCCTCAAAAAACTGGAAATTGAGCTCTCACCTGATCCAGCAATACCATTTTTAGGAAGATATACTAGGAACAGCGAGCAAAATAGAAAGCTGTCTTCTGCACCCCAATTTTTTGCAGCACTATTTATAGTAGCCAGAATCTGGAAACAACTCAGAGGACCGACAACAAGTGAGTGACTAAAGAAACTATGATACATATACGCAATGGAATACTATGCAGCTGTAATGAACAAAGAAGTCATGAAATTTTCCTATATATGGCTATACATGAAACTATTATATTGGGTGAAAAAATTCAGAGGGAGAGATATAAGCACAGAAATGTTTCACTCATCTTTGGGATTTAAGAAACATAATACTCACAATGGTAATAATACACAGAGAAAATAGAGACGAGGGTCAGCAGGACCAGTCCAGGATTTGAAGCTTACCATAAAAAGTGGTGAGTGCATTTAGAGAAAGAACTAAACTAACAATTACCATGACAGTGATAGTGAGGGATAGAAATAGAATTCCTGTCTCAAATACAATACAAGCAGGGAGTTGGGGAGAAGGGATATTAGAACCATTGGTGGTGGTAAGGATGCATTGGTGAAGGGGGGGTGTACTAGTTATGAATGACACCCAACTACATACATTTTTGTAACCTTAGAGCTTAAATAAAAATATTGTTATAATAAAATAAAAATTTGAACAATTGCACACCAATTACCTAAAGAATTTTAATTTTGCCAAATAATTTTATAATAGAAAGTGATTGCAAGACTATTACTCATAATATTAGACATTAAACCCAATTGCACAATATTTTCCTTAATAACTTCTGTAAAGACGCTTTTAAAAATTTCTATAAGTGGGGGCCAGTGAGGTGGCACTAGAGGTAAGGTGTCTGCCTTGCAAGCGCTAGCCAAGGAAGGACTGCGGTTTGATCCCCCTGGCGTCCCATATGGTCCCCCCAAGCCAGAAGCAATTTCTGAGCGCTTAGCTAGGAGTAACTCCTGAGCATCAAATGGGTGTGGCACAAAAAAACAAAAAAAATTTCTATAAGTGTACATTATCATTGAAGTGTTCTAGACTATTTTTCTTGTCTTCTATATTTTTAATTTTTATATGAATTACTTTATTTAATGACCATGCATCACATAGTTAACATAACTTACCATAATACATTTGTTTTCAGGTAAGTGGAGCAAAATTATTTTTTAAAAAGGGGAAAGGCAATAAGTAAAAAAGAAAAATATACCAAAAAATAAAGTAAAAATTATTGCTCTCACATGAGGTTATTAAGTCATTTTCAGAGGTTTAATAAACTCTTGTGGCTAACTGATTTTTCTTTTATTTATGATCATCAGGTGGCTTCAGAATCACATTGAATTCTAAATAGATGTGTTCTTATAGGGATGATGATCTTAAAAATAAATTAGAATTTTCATGCAGTGCAGTACTTCCTTGAACCGTTGTGGAAACTGCAAATTTTATGAGTTCAGTTTTCAGCTGCCAGGGTTTTGGAAGTATGAGAAGGCAGGGGAGCATGTCTATATTCATCCCCCAAAAGTACTGGTGAAATCAGCCCCAATACCACCATATCTGGAATTTTGGTTAGATTGGTGTTTCTGAAGAAAGCTGTTGATGACTGGTGATGCAGAGTCATTGGCAAAGCAGTGATTGTGGTTGATAAATAGAAAAGGTGTGGTTTGGGCAGGAGAGGGGACTAGCCCACCTTCTTCTCCCAAGATTGCAAGTTTTCAGTGTGTGGCCAGGATACCCATGATTTTTCATGTCTTGATATTCATACCATTCAATAACAGAGTGAATCTAAAAAGGTGGCCTAATGCAGACATAGTGACTATGTTTGTGGACATGTTTTTGGTTGCTAGGGCTCCCAGAAGTATAAGAAGGAGGGAAGGGAAGAGAATGCCTCTTCTTACTCCAAAAATGTACTGGTGATTTTAGCCCAAATATGACTTAATCAGAGTTTTGGTCAGATTGATGTCTCTGCAGAAAGCTATCTAGACAAATTGTTAAGTGACTTCAAACACATTAAGAAATTGTTTCACTTTTCTAGTCATCACAAACTTTGAGAAAGTCCCAAAAGTGCACTTAGCTTTTAGTGAAGTCCTAGATCAAACCTCAAGGAGTCTTCTATGAGTTTTTTTTAATATTAATTTACCCATTATTGGAAAAAAAAAGTCTATATTTTGATAATATTACTGAGTTCACCAATTAAAGTGACATTCCAGGTTTTCTCTTATTTAAAACAAAAACATCTGTTTTGACCCCCTTCTCAATGAATTTTCACTCTCTTGTGTATCATGCTCTAACTGTTTCAA
Source organism: Crocidura indochinensis (assembly GCA_004027635.1). Lineage (NCBI taxonomy): Eukaryota > Metazoa > Chordata > Mammalia > Eulipotyphla > Soricidae > Crocidura > Crocidura indochinensis. The sequence continues at coordinate 3,700 of PVKC010034001.1, read as the reverse complement.
AGACCCTGAAATAAAGCTGTTTGTATGCATTTTCTCCAACTAGCTCAATTTTACAGTAAGTGGCATGCAAAAATAGAAAATATAAAACAATTACAGGAACCTAATATTTTTTGGCTTATGGGCCACACCCAGTGACACTCAGGAGTTACTCAGAAATTACTCCTGACTTGGGGGCCCATATGTGATGCGGGGATCAAAGTGTGGTGCATCCTAGGCTAGCATGGGCAAAGCAAATACCTTACCACTTGTGACACTACTCCAGCCCAGGAGCCTAACATTTACTTAAAATATTGCTAAGGCATTATAAAGTATAGATTTTTGTTATGATAGGGATTCCAATTTATTTCCTGACAGGTGATCTCAAGTTACAAAGCAAGGTTTCTGAAGTTTAAGGCCAATCCATCAGCAAAAGTAATGGCAACCAAGATTTCTTGACATTCCATCTAAGGGCACAGAGAAACCACCTTGAAGAATTTCTTCTCTCTGGTTAAGGTTCTATCTATGGTTTTCATTTTGAGGTATTTACATTCTAAAGTTTCTCAGCTACTAGCCTAGTCAAAGTGATAAGGTAAATAGGATGCTTATACTTAGTGAATATGATATTCAAAAAGAAAAAGACAATTAGATCTGGATAATTGGATTGAAAAGACAACTGTGCAGGTCACATTCTGTAGCTAAGTCTTGCAACAGGAGCTAAACTGTAACATCTTTCAAAGAGTCCTCATGGGATCCATATGTGCAGACTGCTAAAATTGTTAACATACACAATTAGCTTTTAATTTATCTTAGTTTTCTCAGTCCTGCCATTAAAAGTTACACCACTGAGCAATCAAAACTAGCATTACCAGCCTCACAGTTTTGTCAGGTGGTGTCCAATAAGTGGAACTAGACACACAAGTTACAGAAATTGGACCTTATTTAAAACTAAGATATGTTGAAATGGGTCAGAATCATTTACCCTGGACATCTGCTTGACTCATAACCTAAGGAAAAAGTTCCTTAGCAAAACAAAGTTTTCCACATTCCTAAGGACAAAAACCATGTAATCTACTTATACAATTCTTCCAAGAACGTAATATTTTGGCAGGGTGTATAAGTCAGTAAAGTCAGAAGTTGTGAGATTTATAGAGGTTAATTTATGTGTGGTTCTGTAAAAACCTATTCAAGGTATTTATGCTTGCTTTGGGTAGCATTTTTCCTCCCATACACTTGTATTGTTTCTATTTATAATAGCAGCATTCATTGTGAGATTATTGATTGCTTAGCACAAACACATGGCTGATCCATTTATTATGGCAGGTATCAACAGCTCCAATGCGCTCACTTATGCCCCTTTGGATGTTCATGCTGCAGGTGATGAAATTATGTATTTATCTACAACTTATTAGACTTGTTTGATTGACTCAAAATCCATTTTTGTTCAACCAACTGTGCTGGTTTATAAGAAGGAAGTTGCTGGGTACACTACCATGATGTTTCAAAACAGCGGTTAAAATAATTATCTTAATATGAGACCACTGGGTCTTTCTTAAACACATGTTGGAAAAGCACTGAAAACAGTGCTTAGACTAAAAATACAAAACACATGGAAAAGTCATTGGGTCTAAAGGCACTGTGGTTTCTTTATGAATTAAGAAGGGTACAGTAAACGTGTGGGATCGCTCAGGCCATCAGTGGGCCTTTCCTGCCATCAGTGAACTTGTGACCTTTTTTCCTTGGAGGGCTGTTAAAAGAAAGTCAGAGGGCAGAAGAGTTATTTGCAAGTACCCTTTTACTTGTGTGGTCTGAAGAACTAACAGATTTATTCAAAAGATGGACAGTATGAGCCAGTAGAAAGAGTATAAGCACCTGGTCAATTCAGCTTTGGGCTCAAATTACAAAACCTAAAGACAAGGAGCAGAGGTGCCTTTTGGTTTCACAGATGCAAGTAGTTTTCTTGTCTTGTTCCCACCATATAGTACACAAAGACTCTAGACATCCTTACAAGTCTCCAAGTTCCTATGATATAAAATGAAGACTACCCTCCATACTAGAAGCACACAGGAGACCTGCATATTTTCATGTAAGGAAAGGAAACAGAGTGGACTCCTGGAATGCATGACTACTACATCAACTGCTCTCACAGCCAGGAGCATCTGCATAAACTTGACATCTTAGGAAACCTTAGGCCAAATGGATTTGCTAGATCTGGTTGATTTCACATTTGAGACAAAAATGGAGAATGACATGTAATTAAAGGGAAGGTGAAGCATTTAGGAGAGGGGTGTGTGGGCTTAGGCTTATGAGGCCTTCTTGCATATGTACCCAAATAAATTGACATAACATTATACATGATTACTTTCATAATAGAAACATTTATGAAAAATTATCGATTTAATTATTTAAAGTATTATTCTCAACATGTGGAATTTAAAACACAAACAGTAATTTTAATATAATCATTTCTTGAATTCAAACTGCCATATTCACAGATTTCTGAGGGTTTTTTTGTTTTGTTTTGTTTTTTGACCACACCTGGCAGTGCTCAGGGGTTACTCCTGGCTGTCTGCTCAGAAATAGCTCCTGGCAGGCACGTGGTACCATATGGGACACCGGGATTCGAACCAACCACCTTGGGTCCTGGATTGGCAGCTTGCAAGGCAAATGCCGCTGTGCTATTTCTCTGGCCCAGATTTATGAATTTTACTTTTTTCTTTTGGTATTTGGGTAACACTGGGTGATGCTCAGGGATTTCTCCTGGCTCTGAGATCAAAAATTGCTCCTGGCAGGAATGGAGGAACATATGGAATGCTGGGATTCAAACCACCATCCATCCTGGATCAGCTGTGTGCAAGGCAAACACTCTACTGCTGTGCTATTTCTCCAGTCTCCGAGTTTTACTAAGTTTTTAAGTATTGAAAAATCAAGTTTTCCAGTGTCTTTAAATTGGCAAACTGCATGCTTATAGTAAGTTTCAGATTCAATTTATGAGTTAGAAGTTTTTTTAAGATAGAAGAAATAACAAAATGACATAACAGGTTATTTTGAATAGTGAAAAATAAATTTCTGTGACAATTTTTATCTTCAGTGTATCATTCATTGAACTTGATGTTGTTCTTAAATGTACTTCTTGCAATGGGTCATAAACAAAATATAATAACCATTTCAGTCCAAAGTTTCTAAACCTTGCAGGAAAATACAGAAAGCATTTCATACAATAAGTACTTTCAAAGTTTGACTCCAGCCAAATTCAGTAAATTATCAGAATTTGGAATCTTAAAATTTTCAAATGTTTCTAATGAAGCCATATTTTCACAAATCTAGAGCTAAGAAGAAAGTACTTAAATTGACAAGGGTAACTGAAACCTAGAAAACCCATCTGAGTACCTCTGAACTATCTCAAATGTAGTATAAGAATCCTACTACACCATGCTGCCTAGCTTTTTTACAGAGCAAGGAAACATGGTTAGCAGCATCTTCACAAAAATAAAATATAAATGGCAGATTTATTCCAATTCATCTGTTATCTTATTTGAGCTTCTAGGAACTCACTGTCCAACATCGATATTATGAAATTTTTAAATTAGGGAGCACATTGAAAGGCTTTTTTTTCTTCTGGCTTTTGGTTTTTGGGTCATACTTGATTGCTCTCAGGGGTTACTCCTGGCTCTATACTCAGAAATCACTCCTGGCAGGCTCCGGGGACCATATAGGAATCCCG
>PVKC010034000.1:0-13812 GCA_004027635.1 Crocidura indochinensis | reverse complement strand
CTATCTGCATCTCCTATCCCCAACCCTAACCCCCCCACCCCGCCCCGGGCTGCTAGAATAAGATCTCTGTGTCTAGTTTACTACTTAGCGATCATATTTCTGGTTGGTCCTGGAAGCCTCCCTTATTTCCCCCTCTGTTTGAGAGGCGGAACTAGATAGTTCAAGTTACATGGTTTTGTTTGAAGAAAGAAAAAGCAATAAAGTGGGGGGGGGGATCAAAATAAGCCGAAATGGGTGTAGTCCTTCTAGAGGTTCTCAACCTCAGTTTTAGAGAGGACAGGGAAAAAGAAATTGAAATACCACAAGAGTACAAAAAGAAATATCGAATAAAATATGCAGTGAACACTACATCACTAAAGGCAAGCACCACCTAATAGTCTCCGTCCTGAAATAAAACCATGCCAGAACTGAAAAAAAAGAGAAAGATAAAATAACATAAAATAAAATTGGGGACATCAACTTCAATATCAACACCAAAACAAAGAAGTCAAGAAAGATAAAAGTAAAATAAATAAATAAATAGCTCAAATAAAAATTGCCTCGCTTTTCATTATTTCAACTGCATAACCATTGGATAGATCTAATCCTTTTTTATAATCTCTGAACTATTATGATTGTCCTCCTGCTGAATCATTGATTTTTATTTTCTCTGTTAATGCGATCTTCTTAAAGCCTAAACAATATTGCATTGCTTTGATATATAAAGTCATTCTGTAGTCTGGAATACTCAGGTCATTCTAAGTCTTCATTTAACTGTATATTCATTATAATGTAGTTTTTATTTTGTGCTAGTATAATTTGAGAAGCCATTGAAAAAATTGGGGGACATCTTGTTAAAAATTATTCAATTATTCAACAACTCTCAATGGTAACTAAAGCATGAAATCTAAGTTTTAGTTTCTAAGCATGAGGCCTTTGGAACTACACAATTAGCTCAAGTTTTTCTGGATCACACTTAACAGTATTTGGAGATATTTTCTCACATATGTTTTAGGGTTTAGGAATGTAGGAATGTCTAGCAATTAGAGATTTGAACCACAAAACTACAGACTATGCCCCCCACCAAGTATAATCAGGTGCAGACCTGAAGTATTGCTAGATATGGCCTATGAATTAACACAAGGCCACTTCTAGAACTAATCTGGAAATTGTGTATAATCCCCAGTACAAACAGGACCCAAGCAGTACCAACTCTGATCTCTCTTATTGAATCCAGTTGACTAAAATGTCCTATGGTCTCTTGAGCACTGATTTGGAAGCCCCTTATCCTTAATTAAAAAGAAAATTTGGGGCCCGGGAGATAGCATGGAGGTAAGGCGTTTGCCTTTCATGCAAAAGGTCATCGGTTCGAATCCCGGTGCCCCATATGGTCCCCGTGCCTGCCAGAAGCAATTTCTGAGCATGGAGCCAGGAATAACCCCTGAGCACTGCCGGGTGTGACCCAAAAACCAAAAAAAAAAAAAAAAAGAAAAGAAAATTTATGAACCGGAAAGATAACTTTTGCCTTGCATGCAGAAGGCATCCCATATGATTTCCTGAACCTGCTAGGAGCGATTTCTGAATGTAGAGCCAAGAATAATCCCTGAGTGCTGCCAGGCGTAACCCAAAAACCTAAAACCCAAATCCCCCCCCCAAAAGTACAAATTAAAAGGATTAATGGTATAAAAGAAAATGTATAAACAGCAATGATAATACTGATGAACAGCATAGTAATGCATTTTATACTTTTTTTTAAAATTTTTTGCACGGTAAAATAATCCATTTTAGAAACATGTAAAAGTTTGATTCTTGGAATAACTCTTTTTGTGAATTATCTCTTTTACAAAAAAATTGTTTTTATAAAAGTATGTTAAGTTTTGAATGGATGTCTTTCATATGTTGAAATATCAATGTCCAAAATGATGGTATTAATTGGTAGAACATTGTTTAAATACTTAAATCATGAAACTAGAATCTTTAAGGATGGAATTGGAATTCTTTGTAAGTATAACCCAAAAGGCTCCTTGGTGTCTGCCACAGAAAATGAGATCACAGTGAAAAAGGCATTGACTATGTCTAGAAAGAGGAATATCACAAGGATTTGACTTATGATTAAGTGTGATATGGAAATTTATAATGTCTAGGACCGTGAGAAATAATTTTGTTTTATCTTCAGCATTTTTAATGGAAGTTCTAACATATTAAGTTATATAAATACTACAAAAGTATGTAAGATAGACTACAATTTACAAACGATTTTAGATGATAATGAAGCCTATTATATCATATATTTGGTGTTGTCTTGTTTTAATTTTATACTTAATAGAACCCAGAGCAGTTTTAAATGTTGTTAAAATTTAGATGTATAAAATACAATTGTAAAAAAAATTATTCCTCTAAAGTTTATTCCTCTAAATTTTTTTCTGAAAGATTTCATATTTTATTGAAACATGATCCTAGTTTGAAAAAAACCCTGTAAATACTGAAGAAAAATGAGTGTGCATGACATTGTATAAATTCATAAAATACTATAGGAAATTTTCTACAGTGAAAAAAATAGAAGCTTAGGATAAGAGTATTCATTATAATTTAAAAAAGCTAAAAATGTATTTTTCTATGAAATCTCTCATTCTATGAATTCATATCTTTAATATATCTTAATATAAATGTTATATACACACAAATATATTTATTCTATACCTGAATTTATTCACGTTGATTTTACTTATGAAACAGAGCATGAGATAAAACTTGTCAAGAGCAAGATGTAGAACTACACTACTGAATTAAAGTATTCTTGAGGTTCCTAGGGATGCTTTTCCAATCATGTTTCCACTTTCCAAAGCCTGGGATTATTCCATTAAAATGAATTATGTCTTTCATGGTGTCACTCTGAAAAGAAAGTATTGTAAAACACAATTGATCCAATAACGATTGAAACTTAGATATTAAAATAACACAACACGTTAGATTATTTAATAAATACTTTAAAACTGTAGATATTGCTACTACGATAAAACATAAAAGTAAATAATTCTTAAAAAATCAAAGCAACAAAGATACTAGTGAAATGTCTTAGGCACACTTATGAGAGTGAAGCAGTGCAAATCTTCTTTACCAAATTACTGATATTTAGTTTTCATATTTATACCGTAGTAATCATATTGACACAAATGAAATTAAATTAAAATCAATTAACATTTAAATATAGGCTAAGTTATGTTTAAAGCAATTTGAAAATCAAATACAAATTTATAAAATTTTTAAGGATAAGTTTTTTGCTCCAGTAAAATTTTTATATTTCCTAAATACTTTACATGAAATTTTCTATTAATTTATTTCAGCTTCTCTTATCCAGATATTGTTTCACTTTTACTTCATTATTTTGTTTTTAATGAATATCTTTATTTAAGCATCCTGATGACAAAATGTTTGTAGTTGAGTTTCAGTTATAACAAGGGACACTCTCCTTCACCAGTACAACATTCCCAACACCAATGTCCCCTCTCTTTCCCCACCCCTGCCTGTATTCACGACATTCTACTTTTCTCACTCATTAACATTGTCATGATAGTTGCTAGTGTAGATATTTTTCTCACTGCACTCACAACTCTTTGTGGTCCGCTTCATACTCTAGGCCAGTCCTTCCAGCCCTCATCTCCATTATCTCTGTGCATTATTGCAATAATGTCTTTTTTTTTAATCTCATAGATGAGTGAGACTATTTTGTGTGTGTCTCTCTCTCTGAATTATTTCACTCAGCATAATAGTTTCCATGTCCATGTATAGGAAAATTTCATGGCTTCATTTTTCTTGACACTGTATAGTACCCCATTGTGTATATGCACCACTGTTTTTAGCCACTCATCTTTTGTTGGGTATATGGGTTGTTTCCAGAGTCTGGTTATTATAAATAGTGCTACAATGAATATAGGGATGCAGAAGGCTTTCCTGTATTGTGTTTTTGTGTTCCTAAGGTATATCCCTAGGAATGATAGCTGGATCATATGGGAGTCCAATTTCCAGTTTTTTGAAGAATCTCCATATCGTTTTGCATAAAGGGTGGATTAGACAACATTCCCACCAACAATCAAAAAGAGTTCTTTTCTCCCCACATCCCTACTACCACACTTTGTTCATATTCTTTGTGATGTGTGCCAGTCTATGTTGCATATATATGCAATACATATATTCTCAATATATGTGGTTCTCAATTGTGGTACTTATTTTATTTTTATTTTCTAAAGGATTTAAGGAAAAAAGTATAGCCTTGGGTTTATAAAATATAAATTTATTTTTGTTTTCTTTTGTTTTTGTTGTTGTTTATTTTGGGGCCACATTTGGTGTTGCTTAGGGGTTACTCCAACTCTGTGCTCAGAAATCTCTCCTAGCAGACTTGGAGACCATATGGTATGCCAGGGATAGAACCTAAGTCTGTCCTGGGTGAACAGTGTGCAAAGAAAATGCTCTACCTCTGTGTTATCACTCGGCTCCAAAATGTTAATTTTTATAAAAATATAGATGACATAATTCTCAAAGTATTGATGCAAAATAGTGGGCAAATGTAATGACTTTTGTTAATTAATCAAATAATTTAAGATTCCTAAAATTTACCCACCTTTGAGTGCAAAAATATTAGCAATGTTTTTATTTATTTATCAAAGTAAAGATGGCCAAATAGAACACAAAAGCAATTGCTTTTGTCAAAATAGTCAATATTTTAAGATTCCTACATTTTACTCACCTTAGTATGTATAGGTATTACCAATCCTTTAATTGTGCTAATTTTCAAAACATTACTCTCTAGCCTTTAGGCTCATTGGATATACTCTTAGACACCACTTCCATTCTATTCATAATATAAACGTATCATCAGTCTAGAAATTTAAATAATTGATGAGGAAACCTAGTCCTAATGAACAAACTCTAATGGCATGTTGCACTCAATAATAATTCCAACACTAATGAGACACCTTATCATCCTCTCCAAGGACACAACATACTTTGTGACTCTGAATTGTGACACTTCAATGGTATTATAAGAGAGCTGATACAAGACCTTTTAGGGAATCATGAGAATTTTAATTGCTTGGAAATTATTCAAGAAGTTTTATAGAGATATTTCTGTTCTTACAGTGTCAACCAAACAAATGGAAGTCATTGATATGCACACTCTATTCTCCAAGTTAATCATAACTATCTTCATAATAAAGCTAGTCCTTAGAAATGTGGATGCTAGTAAAATTTATTTTGTTTCTGTTCTATTAAATTTACCAGATACTTAATTTTTAAAGAATCTTTCCTCATTTCCTTTTTTTTATTGTTGTGATTGCGATGATAGGCCGGTTCATCATTGGTTTCTGTGCCCACACAAATGGTATATCAGTTACCCCACACAGCAGTGCTGTGGAGAGAAGTAGGGAGTTTCTAAAGATCAAATTCATGGTCAAGTCCTTGCCTCGTAGATGCTTCACCACTGATATATCCTTGGACTCATAATATATTCTTTTGAAATGAACAGAACTTCAAAATAGTTCAGAGGTTATTAGGGTTAGACCAGCCAGTAGGGTGCTTGTCATACATCCAGCTGAGCCAGATTTATTCCCAGGAAACCCATACAGTCTGCCCACACATGTCAGGGATGATCCCTGAGTGTAGAGCCAGGCATAAGCCCTGAACACCACAGACCCCCAAATAAACAAAGAAAACAATGACAAAATAATCAAAATATCAGGGCCCGGGAGATAGTATGGAGGTAAGGCGTTTGCTTTTCATGCAAAAGGTCATCGGTTCAAATCCTGGTGCCCCATATGGTCCCCCGTGCCTGCCAGGAGCTATTTCTAGCACGGAGCCAGGAGTAACCCCTGAGCACTGCCGAGCGTGACCCAAAAACCAAAAGAAAAAAAAATAATCAAAATACATTTTAGGCTTTTGTGTTAAATTTGGCATATTGTACACTACAGAATATTAAATTTAGGTGAATTAAATTTAATTTTAAAGAAAGAGAAATGTTTCTCTAAATTTTAGAATTAAAATGTTTAAGATGGGTTTACTTGTTTTATACCTTATTTTTCTTCTGTAATTGTATTTCTCTAAATAACTTGTATAAGAATCATTACTATTTTATCTTTTGTAAGTAGCCATTTAATGGTAATAAGTACATTTACTTGGTCCTGTATCCATCATCACTCTCTGCTTCCAAAGTATTTTTGTCATATAAAACTGAAGCTTTGTCTTCATAATTTCTGGCTCAGTTTACCAACCCCATCTCAAGCCAAAGTAATTATTCTTCTACAATAGAATAGAATAGAAACAGCTATTCTGTTTCCTTGAATTGATGATAAACTTTTCTTCTATCAGACACCATATATTTGTGTGAATATGCAATATGTATTCTTTCTGTCTTACTTCATAGAGTATAATGTCTTCAAAATTCATCATTGTTGCAACATGTATCAGAATCTTATTCTCTCACAGTACTTTCTCTATGGGGAACACATGACTGTGTTTGGCAACAGAGTCGAGAAAGGAATTAGAATGAAGAGCTTAGCAGGAAGTACATTCAAGAATATGTTTGCTATTAAAGAGATAAACATAAACAAGAGATTTTGGTAAAGTAAAGAAAAAATCCAGAAGCTGACAGTACAACATTTGTACTTTTATTGCACTGGTTTGTGAATGTGAGTAATTCTGCACACTTTATTTTTTAAATTATGCTGAACAAGAGAATATTAAATTTATTTCTTGGCTTTAAAATGGACAAGAAAATTATAATCGTCTATTTATTCTCTTCTTCCCAAGTCTTAATAGCAGCAGGTTTTTCTTTTAAAATTTAGTCATGCTAATCCTGTAATAAGATGTCATTGTTATAAAACAATGCGATGAGCAATTAATACAGAGATTGCCAACTTAAACAAAGAGTAAAATCTGTCCACATATTCCCACACTTTTAAGCACATATTTCAGCTTGAATTGGCTGAGAGTTTCTGATGACAGAATTTGGCCCATCAGGCGATCATTCTCCAAGGATTCAACTCTCTCCAGAAACTGCATTTATATTTCCCAGATGAGTGTGTCTTTTATCAAAAGCAGCAGTTATGAAATGGAAAGCTCAGGCTCAGAAAAAGGAGGCTAGCTAGGATAACTAGTTTTACCCATGGAAAGTATGGGAAAGAACAGAAAAGCAATTCAGCCGGTGGATCTGCATTCTTAAGAACATTCAGTTCATGTAATCAAAGATTTTTTAAATGAATAAATAGCACATGACAAATATTTTTTTCTTTAGAAAATGTATTAGCGGGGCCCGGGAGATAGCATGGAGGTAAGGCATTTGCCTTTCATGCAAAAGGTCATCGGTTTGAATCCCGGTGCCCCATATGGTCCCCCGTGCCCGCCAGGAGCAATTTCTGAGCATGGAGCCAGGAGTAACCCCTGAGCACTGCCGGGTGTGACCCAAAAACAAAAACAAAAAAGGGTTAAAAAAAGGGACCGGGTGGTGGCACTGGAGGTAAGGTCCCTGCGCTAACCTAGGACGGACCACGGTTCGATTCCCCGGTTCCCCATATGGTCCTCCGTGCCTGCCAGGAGGAACTTCTGAGCAAATAGCCAGGAGTAACCCCTGAGTGTCACCAGGTGTGGCCCAAAAAACCAAAAAAAAAAAAGAAAAAAAAGAAAAAAAGAAAATGTATTAGCTTACTTACAAACGTTTTAAACTTTAAAATATATGTGGTGATTATATGAATAGATTCATGATACATAATCATATAGGATGAAATCTTAGTATTATTGCTCCAGCTAAGTCGTAGTTTATGGTAGGCAAGAGAAACAAATGTTTTTAAGTTTTTAAGTTTTTATTTGTGACTATCTCATATAACTTTAATTATATGAACTTAATATAAAATTCTCTGCATTTGTAAATATCTCTCCTACTTTCAGGTAATCTATTATTTTGCTGATGGATCATTGCCTTTCTATGCAGAAGTTCTTAGATTCATGTATTTGTACTTTCTGTCTTCATTACATTTGTGAAATTAAAAATAATTTTCCAAACGAATAACAAATAACATAATTTCTTTTTTTTTTTTGGTTTTTGGGCCACACCCGGTGATGCTCAGGGGTTACTCCTGGCTATGTGCTCAGAAGTCGCTCCTGACTTGGGGGGAACCATATGGGACACAGGGGGATCGAACTGCGATCCGTCCAAGGCTAGCACAGGCAAGGCAGGCACCTTACCTCTAGCACCACCGCCCGGCCCCATAATTTCTTATATTATATTCTACTACACACCTGGTGATTCCAAGTAATAGAAGGGTGGTAGAATATGAAACATACAACTGTTTCATCTATTTGCAGTAATTTATGTATAATATGTAAGATGTAATTTTGGGGCTAAGAAATACTACAGACAATACAATTCTTGTCGTGCATGTGCCTTGACTTTAGGATCCAACCCTCAGCATCACCTATGGTCACCCCTGAGCACTAACAGGTGTAATTCCTGAGAACAGAGTCAGAAATAAGCCCTGAGCTTTAGTAGGTATAAACAAAAACTAAAAAAAATTATTGGTTTGTTTTCACTTTGTCTATGGTTATCTAGTTTCCAAAAAATATCTACTGGAGAAATTATCTGTTCTCCATTATGTCTGCTTGTATCTTTATTGAATGTATATGATGCTTCTTTTGGTCCTATTTATTCCATTGACTTATGTGTCTCTTTTGATTCCAATATTTATTATTTTATTACTATCACAATGTAAATATAAAAAACAAAAGGTGTTTTCTTAAAATTGATTGGGGGGCTGGAGAGATAATATAATGGGTAGGATGCTTTCATTTTATGTTGTAAACCTGAGATTGATCCCTTGCCCCACGTATAGTACTTTTTAGTTCCATCAGGCATGATCCCTGAGCTCAAAGTTAAGGGTATGTCTTAGAAACTTGTGAGTATATAATTCCCCCAAAATATCACTATGACTATTTGGCTATATTATAATTTCATGTCATTTCAGAATTGTTCTATTTTTATAAAAATGTAAAAGTATCATTTTAATCTTAAAAGATAAACAATATATTAATTATCAATGACAAATGACATTTAAGTCATTACTAGTCATAAATAATTTTTCAAAAGTAGAATTTATCTTGTTGTTTTGGGGGTCATACCTGGCAGTGCTCAGGGGTTACTCCTGGCTCCATGCTCAGAAATTGCTCCTGGAAGGCATGGGGGACCATATGGGGCACCGGGATTCTAACCAATGACCTTTTGCATGAAAGGCAAACACCTTACCTCCATGCTATCTCCCGAGCCCCTCAAAAGTAGAATTTAAATTATTGGATTTATCTTAAATAATTTAGTGTCTGTACTATAAAAACACTATATTTTATGTAATAAAATTGATCAGAGAATCTATTCAGCCCATACCATGCTGTTTTGTTTATTGCATTTTTACATTTTAATCGAAAGTTAGGTAATTAGAAATATCACACTATATTTCTGAGTATAACTTTGGATATTACAGGTCTTTTATTATTTTTATCTAAACTTAATTAATGAAGTTCTTGAAGAATTTCATTTGAATTGAGGTGAATATTGCATTAATACATAATAATTTCTATAAGATAGTCATGTTAACATTATTTATTTTCCAAAAACTGAGGATGTGATTTTTTCATTTCATAATAATACCTTTATTTTAATCTGATTTATAGATTTTAAGTTACAACTCAGTTATAACTTATATGTTAGAATTGTACACAAAATCAAATTCCTGTATTAATGGTCAACTAATTTTTGACAAGAGAAGAGAGCTAGTTTCATCATCAAAGTGATGAAACTGAGTAAAGTGTATAATCACATGTAAAAAATGAAGCTGATTTTACATATTATACCTACACAAAATTCAATTTAAAGTGGATCAACAACCTTGAGAACATAATTGGATCCATAATATACATTGAAAAAACATATTTGCATGCTGTACAAAGACATGGACTCCAAAATGTTAACAATATTATTCCACTGACAAAGATAATAGAAGCAAAAATTTAAAGTAGAACTATATAAAACTAAGGAGTTTCTGGCTAGAAACTAAAAATGGACTATAACTAAGACATAAGATATCCAAATGAATTGGAGAGAATGTTTTCATTCAGAAATCATTCAGAAATATATATATATATATATAATTTGCATTGTCACACAAGTCAACAATAAAAATTAAAACCTGTAAAAAATGGAAAGAGCTTGAACATATAGTTCTCTGAAGAAAACAGGAAAATGGTCAAGAAAAGTCAAATAAATATATCAATTAAACATCATACCACATCATTAAATGGCACATATCAAACACAGACATATACACACAGATAGATTCACACAGATGCAAATACAACCAAACCAGGGGACAGTCTTTAATGGTAGGGACATGGTGAAAAAGGAACTCTCTTCCACTGCTACTAAGAAGGTTGTCTGGTTCAGCTCCAATGAAAAACAGTGTGGAGATGTCTCAGAAAAATAAAAATAGAGATGACATTTAATCCAGCAATTTGACTTCAGGGACATAATATTATTCAACCAGAAGAACATTCACATTCATCACTTCCTTCTTCTGATGCTTCTGGTACTACTTGTGTGCTCCTTCTGTGTGGACCTGGTACCTCTTTGGTAATGAACAAATAAATCAAGGAAGATATCAAAGCCAAGAACAATGATCACATTAATTTGGAGGTGGCATCTCAGAATGGTCTTGTGGTGCAGTGTAAGATTAACAGGCATACACCACTTAGTCAACTAATGACATGAAACTAATGTGAATGACAGAGTTTGCCAATGAGGCAGTTCCAATTCCAACAACAACAAAAAAAGACACACCTGCACATTTGGAAATGAGGATGAGTATATAATAGATGTGCACCAGGAACAGACAGAAGGTGTCTATTAAAAAAAAAGTGCTACTTTACCCCAAATGTTAGTTTCTCTAGAACAAAATGATACTAGTAATTAGATAACTGCAATTGGATTCTAGTGTGGTTTTTTCCTATTCTTTCAATTTCTCTTCCCTATTTTTTATTGTACATAAAGTAACTGGTTTATATACACAAGGATTGCATTTCATTTCAAATAAATGGTCAATGGCATGTTCCTATTGACATTAACAGGAGATAGAACAGGGTGAAATATTGGTTCTGTGAAAATACACTTTTCTCCATTAGTGGTATACTCAGTCAGCTCTTATCTTTGTGTGCCAGCAAGTTATTTTGCTCTCAACACTTAACAAAAAGAATAACATAAAAATGACTGCACACTTTGTTTGATTGGGGAGTATAAATGATTTTTATTTATCATAGTAAAACCAAGGACAATTTTATGACTTTTTTAAACGTAGTTGTTCATGTAGGACAATATGCCTTTAAGTAGGGATTAACCACTCTAAAAGAAAAGAATCTTAGTTTCACTTTATGTCAAGTGTCTTGTTGTATAAATGAACTTATTGTAAAATAGAAGGGCATATGCACACCATTCCTTAATTAAATCTATTTTGAACACTGCCTCAATATTTAATGAGGCACAGTAACTAACATGTGAAATCAACTTAGATTTCACACCTAATGTACACCTAATGGAATTTGGATGCCCATAGCCAATATGGTCCCCTAAATCTTGACAAAGTGACCCCTGAATGCAGAGTTGGGAGTAATCAATTGAACACATCTATGTGTGAACCCCCAAATTTCATCCATTAATTGCAGCTTTATTGTGGAAATTGAATATTTATGCTATAGTAATTATTGATGCTTATATTACTTTGTATTCACGTATATTAATATTGAACTTGCTGTGTTCAATATCATTTTTTGTATAGTCTATGAGTACAAATTATGTTACAAGAAAGGATACATAGAACACTGAGTAATAGTAATTCATTATGTAACCAATTACATAATAATAAATTGTAGACCTTAAGTACCATTAAGATGGGCTTGTGAGTGGGCGTTAGGGGCAACCAAGGAATGGCACATGTATGTGATACATGCCATAACCTACTGGAAGACTAGGATCTTAAGTTGTTTAAAAGAGGTAAGAAAAAAACATAAAGAAGAGAAGTGATAAAAGAGTAAGAAGGTTAAATTGTATGGATAGACAGATAGTAAAAAACAAACTTGTGAGGAAGACTAAACACAAAAAGGTGAATTTTGGGGATGGCAGGTAGCCCAAGTTATAGTGAGAAAACTTGGCAATCCCACTACAGAACAGACCTAGTTTATTTTGAGGATTCAAAGGTTGTCAGCTATGTATGATCTGTGGTGTTTGGAAATGCTTCAGTTATCCTAGAGATACTCAGTATTCTGAGAGACTCAGTGGAATTTGTATTTGTTCTCTGCTCAATACATCCTTTATACTCTAGAGGCCTTTTCCTAGTTGAAGTATTATAACTAACAATAGTAGCATATTAATGTATAGGCATGCAGTTTTTAAGTATGCTGTCCCAGAGTGCCTGTGCCTAAATTACTTTTGTCCTTTTTTCCCCATTACCCCATCACACCAACTCATTTTGTAGACTCAGTTTTATTGGCAGGGTCTGTTTTCATTCAAAGTAAGCTTCCTGGGTTTACTTGTAAAATTAGGTTTCTAAGTGTATAATTTCAAGAGTATATGAAAGCAACAGTATGTTGAGGTTATCTCATATCTCTCATCAGAGAAGACTGACTTCATATCTTTTTATATGTCTATTTAGTACCAGAGCACTGGAAGCTTGAAACTGGCTATATTAATTTTTAACCACAACAAAAAAAGAAAAATAATATAAATCAAGTGGTTGGATGTGTTTGGTTTGGGGTGGGGAAAGTTTGTTTAAAACTGATCAACACATCCTCATGTCCAACTCTATTTCTAGATACATCCTCAAATGATTGAGTAAATATGTCATAATTAGAAAAAAATGTTCTATTAAGTACATGTATCATAACACATAAGGTTCCTAACAGAAAACTTATGAAGCTTAGTAAGATCACACTCTTTGCTTTTGTTAGTGAAAATATATTTTTATAAACTATAAAATTTGATGTGCTCATTTTCACAAAATGTTCCAATATTCCTTGAGATAGGTAGGAAGGGAATTGAATTTTAGTTTCACAACAAACCCCTGAACTCTAAAGCAGACATTATAACCAGACCAATCATAAACTGTCAGTAAAATGACATCTTTAATAGAGTCCTTGTGGCAGATGACCTTGTAAAATTCACAAATCTTATAGAGGTTAAAACATGGAACTAGACTAAATATTTTAACTCAGTGAGTGGATTTTGTAAATTGCTCATACAATTGCCTAACTCAATCTGATAGTATGAAATACCCAGCTCAAAGAACGATGCCCATCTCATGTCATCATGTGTTGATAAGGTGCCTGCCAGGGAATCATTAAAAAATGATCATTTCAATAGAGACCTGATTCTCAAATTGACCTTAGCTATCTCTATCATAGTTTGAAGTTACATCAGCAAGTCATAGCACTTTTGTTCTGAACTCTTTCAGAGTTGTGTTTAGAGGATGATTCATGCGTAATTATGAGGCTTCATAATGCAAAACATGTCAATATTTCTCATTTTTGAGGCCACAGTCTAATAGTAAAACTGACAATAAATTCAGGGAAATTAGTTCAGACAAAAAGTTTAGACAAATAAGTTCAGACACTAAGAATAAGCTCACATAAATTAGTTTAGAGAAATCTATTTTAGAAAAGTGACTGAAAGTATTATTTTTTAGTGTAAGGGATTTTGGTAAGTAAAAAAATGTTCTATTTTTGTTTGTTTGTTTGTTGTATTAGAGACCACAT
>PVKC010033999.1:0-13829 GCA_004027635.1 Crocidura indochinensis | reverse complement strand
AACTTTAATAGGAGACTGAAACAAATTAAGGATAATATCAAGGAGAATGATCAAATACTCTTACAAGGTTGAGTAAAAATTATGTTTGACAGACTTAACTCATCTAATTAGGAGTGGATATGTTAAAAAATATTCAAATTCTGTATATTTAAGTCAAAGCTGATAGACATGCCAAACTTTTGGAAGTAGAATCTGACAGAGAGACAAGTTGAAGTTATTCAATAAACACAATCTGCAAGATTGTAATTGCTAATTTATGAAATAGAATAGACATGAGGGACAAACATTTTAGCACAAGATTAAAGAATATCTAGGGTAAATTTAATTATGGTCTTTCTTTAATGGTTAAGTAGAAAAGTTGACCACTTGATTTAGAGGCTCTTGCTTTCAAAAGTTTAAATGGATTAATATATAGGAAGAACAGAAGTACATTGATAAGTACATAGTTCTTTTATACTACATTGTATACTGATTCAGATCTTTTCTTGATAATATTATGCTGATTATTCTGTATAATATCTAGTATATTAATACACATTATATATCTAAATGTTAATATATAGAATTTATAATTATTCATATGCATAATTTCACTTCTAGTTCTCATTACACAATCTTTTTCATACAGTTTTCAGCCATAAGTACATAACACAACAATACCACAGAAAGAAAGCTAATTGGATAATCCCTTATAGAAAAAAGTAAGTATTTTTTGTTATACTCACACCAAAACTTACAATATAAAAATGACATTAAAGAAAACAGTTACAGATAATAAATAGTTGATTATCAAATACATTGTGTAGATCAATATAGGTCAAACTCAAAAAGCATTGGTAGAGAATTGATTGTGGCTAGATAAATTAAAAGATGTATTAGACATAGATAAGGATAGAAACATAGATACTTTCTGTGGTGAGAGCTTGAAAATTTATACTTTTTATTTTCATTCTCCATTTAAAGTAATAATTATGGTTGAATCAAAGGATAGAAAATATTAAAAATTTAAGTGAGACAAACTGAAAATATAATTATTTAAACTAATATAGTAACTTATTGAAGAAATAATGCAAAATGTTGGACTTATATCATTTCATATTCAATAATTCAGTTTATTGGTTTGAATTTGTTTGTTGGTTGGTTTTTGGGTTTTGGTTCATGACACCTGGTGACATTCAGGGATTACTTCTAGCTCTTGCACTCAGAAATTACTCCTTGCAGGCTTGGAAACCAGCTGTGATTCCAGGGGTCAAACCCTGTTTGATTACTTGTCAAGAAAATTTTATACACTGTTCTGTTGCTTTGGTTCCCTATTCAATAATTTGTAGTGAGATCAACATTAATCAACACGATAGTCTATATTGTGTACATATATATGCAAGTAGGTATATGTTTAAAACCATATTTAACTAGTCAGGTGTAGAAGTTGGAAAAACTGATTCATTATTTTTAATCCCAGTAGATCAAAAAAATTAAGAAATGGAATAATAACTAAGAATATGTGCAGGTAAGTTTTATTATTGAAAATAAAATTTCTATATGTCATAAAATGTGCTAGTATGAGTGTATTATGAAAGAGTGAAAAAAAATAAATCTAGCAAGGGCCTGAAGACACTGAGGGATCAGATTATAAGGAAATAAAATGAAAAGAGTAGGAACTTAGGAATTTTAGGAGTATAACCTATGTAAGTTATTAGGAATCTTAGGAATTTAACCTGTGTTAGGAAGTTAATTTATTGTACATATTTATATTTAAATATTGTATTGATTCTATGTAAAGTCTTGAGTAAGATTGTTAGATTGTTGTTTAGACAATGCTTATTCTTTTAATGCATATACATGAAATATTTTTCTGTAGTCTAGTATCTTTTCTATTTATTTCAATAGTAACCTTTTTTTTTTTTAAATATGTCACTGGGATCCTTTGCTAAGCTAATTTTGAGGGAGGGATTTTATATTTTGCTTTTTTTTTTCTTTTTTGGTTTTTGGGTCACACCCGGCAGTGCTCAGGGGTTACTCCTGGCTCCATGCTCAGAAATTGCTCCTGGCAGGTACGAGGGACCATATGGGGCACCGGGATTCGAACCGATGACCTTTTGCATGAAAGGTATATGTCTTACCTCCATGCTATCTCCAGGGCCCCTGGATTTTATATTTTGAGAGATTTAAAAGAAATTGTTTTTTTTTATTCCCCTTCTAATGAATTAGAAGGGTCTAATTCATTGTGAGCATATATAAAAGAAATCAATTTTGTTTAATGTTGGGCCAACTTAGCAATGCACAGGGCTTATGCTTAGCTCTGCCTTCAAGAATCACTGTTAATGGGACTCTGAAGAACATAACTGCAGTAGGATTGAACATAGGTAGCATTATGCAAAAACAAGTGTGTACATATTGAACTATTTTCATATTGATTTCATAGCCTGTATTAGTTTATTGACATTAAGATATTTTAAAGTGAACCCTTAAGATCTTTTATGCAAATAAAATAGTGAATTTTTTTCTTTCAAATTGAAAAGCTTTATTTTTTTCTCTTATCTTATTACTATGATAAGAACTTATCAAGTAATAGTTGAGAAAGTTGAAATCCTTACCTTATACCCTAACTTAAAGGGATGGTTTTCAGTTTTCACCACTTAGTATGATATTGACTAAAGCTTTGTTATATATGGATACAATCATGTTCCTTCAATTTCTATTTTGTTGATTTGTTTCTCTTGTTGCTGCTCTTATTTTACACCACAACAGGTTATACTTAGGGCTCACTCATATATCTGGGCGCAGGCATCACTATTGCTATTCTCAGAATATCTTAAGTGGTGCCAAACATAGGAATCTGATCTTCCCTATGCAAGGCAAGAACCCTGCTCATTGCACCCTCTCTTTATCCCCAATTATTATTATTATTATTATTATTATTATTATTATTATTATTATTATTATTATTATTTGTGTCACACTCAGCAGTGCTCAGGGGTTACTCCTGGCTCTATGCTTAGAAATCTCTTCTGGCAGGCCAGGGGACCATATGGGATGCCAGGATTCGAATCACTAACCTTCTGCATGCAAGGCAATGCCTTACCTCCATGCTATCTCTCCGGTCCCTTCAATTATTTTTAATGATCAACAATTGTTGAATCTTGTAAAAAAGATTCTGTGTTTATTAATTGATATTCTCATGACTAATTTGAATTTGATTAATTTTGTATGACATTTATTGATTTATTCATATTGAAATATTATGTATCCTTATTAGAACCCAAATTACTTTCTTGCACGACATTTTTTATAGTTTTAGATCAAAAGAAGGCTGGGTTTATTTTTTGATCTATTCAGGATTCAGGTAGTCTCTGCTTTACATGGGACCGTTTAAGGTATTGACATATAGGGAAACACCAACATGGAAGAATTTGAGATACAAGCTGTTTTGTGATTTGTCTGTATTTTTCTTTTTAATGAGGACATTAAGAGAACTGCTTTAAATGTCATTAATACCTTTAGTTCTTGTTTGTTAAAAATGGTTCAATTACTTTTTTCAAATGTGAATAAAGTCCAACTTTATCTGTAAACAAGTGAGATAAGAGATATGTGTTTAGAAGTATGCCATAATTATTAAAAATGTCTTTCAGTCAGCATAACCTACAAAGGTATTGTATAAGGAAAATAATTTATTTTCTCATCACAAAGTGATCACAATATATAGAGGAATTTAGAATAAAAATATTAATGCTATTTTATCTAGCCTCAACAATCATTATTTTTTAAAAATGTGGTTAATGCACAAAGTGCAATAAAATATTTAAATAAGAACCTACATAGGTATAATAATTTTACTGAAAGCAGAGTGAAATGAAAACATAAAATATCTTGTTTTCATACAAAACTTGTGTTATCTTTTTATATATTAACAATTATAGCATATTTCAAATCAACAATTTTTGTAAAGCACACAACATAACTCAAATGAATAGATACTTCTATTGAAAAATATAGTCTATATCTTGCTCGTTTAAATAACTAAAGTCTCTATTGATAAGTCTATTAGTTATGTATCCACATTATCATATTAAACTGTAATAATTGTCATAAGAATTTTATACTACAGTGTATTCATACTACAAGAAAAATTAATTAAACTTACCTAACCACAAAATTGAAGATGGTGCAAAGCCATAGTGCAGCAGGGTGTTTGCTTTGCACATATAAAATCAAAGTTTTATTTTCAGCATCCCATATGCTCCCCTAAGCATCACTAGGAACAGTCCCTGAATGAGCAGGGCAAGTAGTAATACTTGAGTACAGTGAGGTGTAAACAAAGAAAAATACTTTTTTTTTTTTTTTGGTTTTTGGGCCACACCCGGTGACGCTCAGGGGTTACTCCTGGCTATTTGCTCAGAAGTCGCTCCTGGCAGGCACGGGGGACCATGTGGGGAACCGGGGGATCGAACCGTGGTCTGTCCTAGGTTAGCGCAGGCACCTTATCTCCAGCGCCACCACCCAGCCCCCAGAAAAATACTTTTAATCTGTTTTTAAATTTATTTTTTATTTAAAAAGTAAAATCTTAATCAATTTCTTTTTATATTGTGTGTTTATTTTATTTGGAAAAATAACCATGCATCAGAGAAAGTTGGGGGGAAAATTTGACAAAGCAATATATGCATTAAAGTTACTATGTATAAAGTCCCTATTACAAGAAATCAATATCTTAGTATTGGATTAAATGATGTAAATTCTACCAGAAGTCAAATAATGCAAACTAAGAAAAAATTAGAATGTCAACAAAATAAGCCATGATATAGGTAAAATGTAATGGAAATGTCACCAGAATCCCAATGAAGTGCTTGTAGGCTTTGTACATGTCTGTGAAATTAGGTTATATTGACTATTTACAAATAAGAAAATCATTGCCTTATATTGCAGAGCAATCATGTATGACTCATTCAAAGTTTTGGCTTCAAAATATATTAAGGCTTCTTTGGTAGGCACAGAAAAGCCAAGTTTGAATCATTTTCTCTCCTAAAAACTACACAGAATCATATAAGGAAATAAAATGCCTCATTGCCACAATGAACCTGAGAATCAAGCTATATATATATGACTCTATATGAGAAAACATGCAAATTTCCAAACAAATACAATATTTGTTGATACCTCTTTCAAAATCAGTAGCAAATTTACTGACTGAAATGCAGGATAGAATTCTCCCATAATCACACAACATAAATGTTGAGTAAAGAGTGGAGGGCAGAGTTGTACAAAAAGTTTCTCCTGGGCTTCATTTGCTTCAGAGGAGGTAGACATGTGGAAGTAATGAGTGCCATATGTGAAGGGAATGGTCTGTCTCTATGGCAGCCCCTTTGAATTTTAAAGTTTACCAAGCTACTACTTCTTCATTCACTATAGGAAAATATTTAAAAGGGCTGCTTCTAAATACTGTAATTCATTGAATTATGAATAATTTAAAGATGTTCCAACCTTCTTGCAAAGATTAAAGTAATGTATAAAAGAGAAGTAAAGTTCCTGATTAAGTAAATAAATCCCCATGGTATTCATGAAAGTAAAAAAAAAAAGAAAGTAAAAGTCACATGGCAATTTCTATATATAAGCAAATGAAATAATTAAACAAACAAAAAATAAATGGTATGTAAGGAAAGGGTGGGTTGTACAATGATTATGGGGGACATTTTGGTAGAGATGGCACTAGTAATTACTAGTGGTAAATGCCTTGAGGCATATCTAGAGGCATGATACTGAACTCAGGAAATGCATTTAGTATTATAAAACATCGTCAAATAAATTTGAACAAAATAAAAGCATAAATAAATGTACTCATGCAACAAATTCAAACTAACTAACAATGAGAGAGATGGTATAGCAATGAATGTGAATGCCTGGAATGCTGTTAAACCAGGTAAACGCTGGCATAGCAGGACATGAGCGACACTGAATTTTCATGCCCTCATAGTGAAGTATTTGGGCATTTGGTTGAGTATTTCTGGGAAAGACCCTTGTACCTCCTGAGTACTATTTGAAAATTCTTCCCCACAAAGTGTAAATAAACATGTTATTACTAATGATGTGCAGCATGCCTATCTTATTAACCAAATCACCTAATTACAGTGTCAGTTTTAATAAGAGCTGTTTCAGTGTATATATAGTGATATTCTGCTCTATTGTGTTTTATTCAAATCCCGATACCATGTTTTTATATTAGTTTTTATATTAGATATCTATAGATTAGATTTGGAAGAATAAAATGCTGACTTTAGTTTATGTCTAAGTAAAGCACCTAATTCACTGAACTTTCAGTAATTATTCCAAAGTTAGGGAAGAATTCAGCTCCTTTGCTTAGATAGTAATCATTTACATGATTATTGGATATATTTTCTGGCAAATTTTCACAGTAGGAGAATTTTTACAGATAAGAAATTCATCAATGATAGAGAAATACATTGGTAAAACAGTCTAGTTTAATGTTATTATAGAAAAACTGCACATTTTGTCTATTTGACATTATTGCTTTGTTTTGGAATGTAGGTTCAAGTAAGTTTTAGAATATAAAATTTTTGAGAATTCTATTTTTTTTTTTGTGGTTTTTGGGTCACACCCGGCAGTGCTCAGGGGTTACTCCTGGCTCCATGCTCAGAAATTGCTCCTGGCAGGCACGGGGGACTATATGGGGTACCGGGATTCGAACCGATGACCTTTTGTATGAAAGGCAAACGCCTTACACCCATGCTATCTCCCGGGGCCCGAGAATTCTATTAAAAAAAAAAAAAGTTGCTAGTTTAAAAATAAACTTTTGTCAGCAGAAAAAATGTTTTTATCTAATTGTCTGTAATCCTTACCAGTAAAAGCAGGATATCAAACTCCATAAATTATATGAGAAATAAATATCCAGGCTATAGAAGTTTCAGCAGAGGTTAGTCATGTAAGAGAAGTATACACAAACACAGCATATTTATCTATTCAATTAAGGTCATAGGATTAACGGGTAAGGAGTTTGAAGTATAGAGGAGTGCTAATAAATTTGAAAAAAATACTATTTCATTTCAATTTTTTTTCAAATGGTGGATAAATTCATAAGAGCTCCTCTTAACCAATTAGTATGGGTGAAAATAACTGAATCCATAGGAGATAAGTTCAGTTCGGCAACATAGCTAATTGAAAAACATTGACATCCAATTTGACCTGCTTCTTTCTTACCTCTGAGGCTACAAGTTTCATAGTGACAGAAACAGCTGGGGTAGCATATAAAAATTAAAGATGTGTCTGAGCAAAAGTAGCTTATGTATAACTAGGAGAGTTAGAACAAAGATTAGATTTGATTATTTAATCAAATCATAAGGTGTAAAAATGTTAATAGTACTCAGGAAAAGTACACATGAAATGAATTTTCTCTATTATTTACATTATATGATAGGTGGCTTAAAATAGTTGCTTGATTTTTTAACTGAAGCTGAAAATAATTTAAAGATACAACATGGATGCATATTATATGCAAAACTAAATTTGGATTTAATTATATATGCCAGTCATTATATTTTATATTTTCAAAAATTGTGGTTGATGCAGATTTAAACATAGTTTAAGTTTTATTGAAATGTATCTCACAAAATTTATTAAAAATTTTCATAGATATTTTATGTTAACTAATTCATATATCATAGTAGGAGTTCAAATGCATCAGTTTAAATTTCTGGAAAAGGTATAGAAGTAAATAATAATAAATACATCTTAGAAAAATAAAGATTCCCAAATAAATGTTAAATTTAAAAGAATGCTGATAGGTTTAATTCTCAGTAGAGTAAGTTAGAATTTTGTTCTTATATTTAATCCAAACCAGCTAAAAACACTTTAATATTGTGACTTCCATTTTCAAAAGATACACAATTATATCTATATTGTCTATCATTCACTAAGATTCATTTTCGGTACCTTGATATTTTTTAATTTTGTTTTTGTTTTTGGGTCACACCTGGTGGTGCTCAGAGGTTGCTCCTGATTCTGCACTAAGAAATTGCTCCTGTCAGGCATGGGATCAAATGTGATGCCAGGATTCAAACCACCATCCGTCCTGGATCTGCTGTGTGAAAGGCACGGGCCCTACCACTGTGCTAATGCTCTGGCCCAAAATAATTTCCAACTTTGTATAAAATAGAGTATCAATTTAATTTCACTGATTTTTTTATTTCATCTTATTTACAGTATTATTTACAGTATCCACTTCTGTTAAAATTTTATAATTTTTAAAATTTTGGGGGTCACACACAGCTGTGCACAGGGGTTATTCCTGTCTCTGCACTCAGAAATCACTCCAGGCAGACTTGAAGGACCATTTGGGATTGTCCTTCGAATAACCTTCAGTCCTGGGTTGGCTGCATGCAAGACAAAAGTCCTACCACTGTGCTATCTCTTTGACCACTGTATATTGTCTTAACTATTCACTGAATACCAGACTCTGGAAACAACCAGGATGCCCTTCAGCAGATGAATGGCTAAAGAAATTGTGGATTGATATACACAATGGAATATTATGCAGCTCTCAAGAGATGAAGTCATGAAATTTTCCTATACATAAATGGACATGGAAACTATTATGCTGAACAATAGTCAGAGGGAGAGAGATATAGAATAGTCTCACTTATCTATGAGTTTAAAAAAAATAAAAGACATTATTGTAATAATTCCCAGAGAGGTGGGCCAGAAGGACTGGCTCATGATACAAAACTCTCCTCAAGGGCTGGTGAATGCATTTAGAACACTAACAACTACCATGACAATGTTAATGAGTGAGAGAATGTCTGTGTTGATAACAGGCAGGGAGTGTGAGTGGAGAGATATGGGCTGAATTAGTATTGGGAATGCTACACTGGTGAAGGGGTTTTTATTCTATTTGTGACCCAAACCCAACTGCAGTCATGTATGTAATCACAGTGTTTAAATAAATATTAAAAAAAAAAGAAAAAAATAAAGTCCCTGATGTAATCACTCATTTATCTATATTTTCTTTTAAATTAACAACTATAATTGCAAATGTTGTTATAAATTACATATTTATGAAGGCTAATATAACAATAGTTATGTTCAGTGTTTTTAGTGAACTTTATCAAATTAAAAGCAGTTCTATTTGTAAAGACTCTAACCTAGACCCTGTCCTAAGACCTGTACAAATGCCAAGAAAGCTGGATACAGTGGCCTTATTGTCTCATCCACAATTGAGAGGAAAGTTTCCTGGCACCACATACAAAGCCCTCGAGATGAGGTAATGAATACCTATGGAGCCAGGGGATGATTTCATGATGGTATGCTTCAAGGATGGAGAAGCCCTGTATCTCCTAGGCCATGGGAATTCCCAATCTCCCCCAATGCTTACTGTGCCTATAAAAAAAAAAAAAAAAAAAGTAGAGGGAGCGACAAACCCTACCATTGCAGCACCTCTCCTTTTTCTTGTTTTGTTTTGATTTGTTAGTTTTTGACTTTATTTTCCTTCTTTCCTCCACTTTTCTCTTCATTTTTCACTCCTGTGATTATTATTTGATGATTTTATTTTCTCTTTTCTCATTAACTTGGTGCATTTTTTCTTCTTTTTCTTTCTTTCTTTTCTTGGTAGTTGCAGCCAATTTTTTTCTCTCTTCCTTTTTTTTTCTTCTTATCCATTTTATCGCAAACGACAACAGAATAGACAATCTGCAACAAGCTATAAAGTGGAGACCAGTTGCACTAGTATTCTGGGGGGGAAGGGAGGGAGATATGAGATGCATGCTGGAAACGGGGGTGGAAGGAGGACAGCACTGGGGTGGAAGTGCCCCTCATTCGTTGTCACTATGTACAATAAATAATGCTGTGAAAAAAATTAATGTGGCACATTGTTGGTATGTACTGAAAATATTATTGTG
Source organism: Crocidura indochinensis (assembly GCA_004027635.1). Taxonomy (NCBI): domain Eukaryota; kingdom Metazoa; phylum Chordata; class Mammalia; order Eulipotyphla; family Soricidae; genus Crocidura; species Crocidura indochinensis. The sequence continues at coordinate 3,930 of PVKC010033999.1, read as the reverse complement.
AAAGATATGTGAGCCACTTTGGTCAAAATAAAAAATTATAAATAAAAAAATCAGTTCTATTTCCCCAGTTCCATGTCAATCAAGTTTTTTTACGGTTCTCATTCAATATTATCCTTTGCTTGGTTTCTGAGTTATGTTATCTTCCTACAAAATTACTTACTTTCATTAGACAAAAAATTTGATTAGGGGCCGGGGAGGTGGCACTAGAGGTAAGATGTCTGCCTTGCAGGTGCTAGCCAACCAAGGACTGCGGTTCGATTCCCCCAGCGTTCCATATGGTCCCCCTAAGCCAGGGGCGATTTCTGAGTGCTTAGCCAGGAGTAGCCCTTGAGCATCAAACAGGTGTGGCCTGAAAAGCAAAAAAAAAAAAAAAATTTGATTAAGTCAAACTTGGTTTATTATTTGTTCAATTATTGTTTCTTTTTTTTTCCCCTGAAATCCTGTGGTTTTTCAGTCAGAACTTAACAACAACAACAAAAATCTAACCCCATCAAAAAATAAGGAGAAGAAAGGAATAGGCACTTCCTCAAAGAAATACAAATGGCTAAAAGACACATTAAAATTGTTCCACATCACTAGTCATCAGGGAAATGCAAATCAAAACAACAATGAGGTTTCATCTCATGCCACAGAAATTGGCACATATCACAAAGAAAGAAAAATCAGTGCTGGTGGGAATGTGAGGAGGAAAGAACTTTCACTCACTGATGGTGGGAATGCTGTCTAGTCCAGCCTTTATGGAAAACAATATGGAAATTCCTCAAAAAACTAGAAATTGAACTCCCATATGATCCAGATATACCACTCCTATGGCTATACCATAAGAACACAAAAACACAATACAAAAAAACCCTCTACATGACTATGTTCACTGTAGCTCTATTTACTATAGCTAGAAACTGGAAACAACCCAGGTGCTAAACAACAGATGAGTGGCTAAAGAAACTGTGATACATATACACAATGGAATACTCTGCAAATATAAGGAAAAATGAAAACATGAAATTTCCTATACATGGATGGACATGAAAACTATTATGCTGAGTGAAGTGAGTCAGACGGAGAGAGATAGACACAGAATAGTCTCACACATCTGTGGGATTTAAGAAAAATAAAGGAGTGTGTGGAAAATAGAGATGAGAACCTAAAGGATCATCCCATGATATGAAGCTTACCACAAAGATTGATGAATGCAGTTATAGAATTAACTACACCACTAACAATCATGATAATGGTAGTGAGAGAAATAGAATGACTTTGTTGAAGACAAGCGTGGGGTGAGGGAATTAGGGAAACGAGTGCATTGGAGGTGGAAAGGTTGCAATGGTGAAGGGGGATGTACTCTTTTATGACTGAATACCAACTACAAACATGTTTGTAATCATGGTGCTTAAATAAATACATTAATAAAATATGTATTTGTGCTAAATAAAAACAATCAAGGTATTTGTAACAATAACATAGACTTTTGGAATTTGAAAGTGTGATTAAATTGCCATAACCAGTTCGCATTTGTAAATAAAGAATTCTGTCATTTTGCTATGCCCTGATGACTGTTATCTCTGATCTTATCTCTGGTTTCAAATAACTATTGGCCTTTATTTTATTATTTCTCTTTGTAAATAAAATATACATCTAGCCCCCAAACAAATAGCCGAAGGTAAACCCACATTCTTTGCAAGAAGCTCTTTTTCAGTAACTAGTTCACACATTTTAGCAACTTCAGCAGACACTGGTTCTGGTTTGACATGTCAGCAATACTGTCATTTTTTTTAGGTCATAATTTAGAATATAACCTAAGTAACCTCAGGGGGAAAAATGAGAGTTTACTATAGTTTTTTTTATGTTTTATTTTATTTTGAATGAATCATAGTTCTGTGATGTTTTCCTACTCATTTCATTAGAACACACTTACTTTATTCTTATTTTTTGGTAGATGAATATGATCCCAGTTATATTTCCCTGACACAGTTTAAACTATTAAAGATATTGTCTTGAAATAATCTTAAAAGTATATTTCTTGATTATCATTAACAAATGTAATGATGTTGTTCACAGTAAATGTCAACACTTTGTTTCCAGATTTGGAGACAAAAATCTTGGAATTACTCTTGACATTTTTTTTTCTCATACTCTGCATCAATAAATTGTTGTTTTTAGCCATCAAAATATTTCCATATAATTTCTACTTTTCTGGACCAAATTACTGCAATAACTTCCAAACTTAGCTCTTCCTTCCAAGTCTATTATTATCCCATAAAGAATTTCTATGCATATTAGAAAAACATGTCACCTGTGATCAAAAGCTTTTGTAAGTTTTTTGTTTAAATCTAAGAAGAAAAAAAAAATCAAAGTCCTTGCAGCAATCTAAGAACAAGTTCTAGCTCTTTATTATCTTGTTTGTTATATGTTTGTTTGTTTTTGGGTAACATAAAATAGTGCTCTATCTCTTTACTCAGAAGTCTCTCCTGGGGGAATTGACAGATTATATAGGATGACAGGAATGGATCCTGTGTTGGTTGCATACAGGAATTGTGTCTTACCTTCTTACCCATTCTACTATCTCTAAGACCCTTCTTACTCTTTGTTGCTATCTCCTAACAATGTTATCTTTGTTCACTCCTTTTTGTTCTTTGTTCATTCTTTTCTAACATGGGGTTCTTTAAATTTACATTGGGTGAAGCATATCACAAACTCAAAGCACAAGATGTTCTCTTGTTTTATTTATTCTATTTGTTATGCATTTATCTTGATTTCTTTTATTATATGCATTGGTTTCTATTTGCACATTACCTTTTCAATGAGATTTTCCTTGATCTCATTAAAATAGGTTGTTTTGGGATACACACAACAAATGGTGCTCAGGGACTAAGCCTGGATCTGTGCTCAAGAATCACTTTATCCAATTTAATCTAAATCTTAACTGTCTTTTACCAGTCTACTAAACAAAAGGAACTGAAGAATTTAAATAGAGAAAACTTGTAATCAATCCTTCATATTATTAATTACTTCATCAAATAATTAGGTTTTGGGGCTATATCCTGATGCAGTAAGCAGATAATCCTGGCTCTGCACTCAAGAATCATTCCTTGAAGGCTTGGGTATCCTATGGAATGCCAGAGATCAAAACCTGATTAGCTGCATGTAAGGCAAAGGCCTTACTCTCTGGTGTTATTGCTCCGGCCCCATATTCCTGACATTTTATAAGCAATATTTTAAATGTGATAAGGACTGCCTCGAAACCCCTCCAGACCTGCTTGTAGCCTGCTATTAAGTAAGTATGACTCATCACCTTATTTTTCCCTACCTGCCACATGCAAACTATATAATCTTCTGCCTTAGGCTACCTCTGCTAATGAAAGGAGTAACAAAATAAACATATTTAGCCTTAAGTTCCTGTTAAGTTAAAAGGGAACTAAACCACATGAACTCAGGTTTCCCTTGGGAGGGGGGACACTATTTTGTGAAGGAACCCATGTGCTCAAACAAAGGGAAGGCTCAGGCCCTGCCCCTTCCTTGCAACTGATTCGTCGCCGAGGGGAAGTCCCGCCCTCACCTCTATCTCATTCCATTCGTGTCACTCTGGTTACTGTGGCGAAAGCTCCACCCATAAGGAAGTAGTGTTTCCCCTTCCTGCTCCTCCCACTTCCTATCTTATATAGGCGGGAACAAAAGGCTCTGCGGGGTCTCTTACCTCTGGCCGGACAGAAGCGAGATGGGGTTTTTCGAACTCTTACACTAGGACTGTCAGATCTCACCCAAGAGTGCCCAACCCAATGAAGACCCCACTTGGTTAAATCTATATCTGCCTCTTCTATTTGTCAACTTTGTATCCCAATATAAGAACTGCCTTTTGGGGCCCAGGAGATAGCATGGAGGTAAGGCGTTTGCCTTTCATGCAGAAGGTCATTGGTTCAAATCCCGGTGCCC
>PVKC010033998.1:0-13810 GCA_004027635.1 Crocidura indochinensis | reverse complement strand
GTCAGCAACTCTTCTGTAGCAAATAGCCAGTATGAATTTGAAAATTCTGGGCTTTCTATCATTTGTACCCAAAAAAAGTCCTAATTAAGCAGGAACTGCTGCCAAAAGCCAATCAATAAAGGTAACATTGCCAGAAAAAAATTGAAACTGGCTTAGGAGCATTAGAGAGAACATAGAAAAAACCCTCAGGTTGCAGTTACAAGTGCAATAGCAAGAGATAATGCAAAAGGCGGGAGTATGCTGGATAAAGGTGCTTGTCTTGCACATAGCTGACCCAAATTCAGTCCCCAGCACCACAAATAGCATCTCAAGAACCTCCAGACATGATCCATGAGCACAAAGAAAAAATAAAGTAGGGCCAGAGCGATGGCGCAGCAGCAAGGCATTTGCCTAGCACGCAGTAACCCAGGACGAACCAAGGTTCGATCTCCCAGCATATCATATGGTCCCCCAAGCCAGGAGCGATTTTGAGCGCGTGGCCAGGAGTAACCCCTGAGCATCACCCGGTGTGTCCCCCCTAAAAAAGAATAAAGTCTGAGTACCACCAAGAATGACCCAAAAACAAACAAAAATTGCAAGAAAAGAATCTCAGTTTTCTTTGGAGATAAGATGTTATCATGAGGGCACAGAGCAGTATTACAGCAAGTAAGGCACTTGTCTTGCATGAGGCTGACCACCCAGGTTCAATCCCTGACATGCCATATGGTCCCTTGACCACCACCAGGAGTGATTCCTGAGTGCAGAATGATGAGTAAGCCCTCATCACCAATAGAATGTGACCCAAAAACAAATAAACTAGATAATATCATGAGATAGAAGATGGGTACATAATGACTAAACATTCAGGAGTGTATGTTTCTGTGTGTGTGTGTGCATGTGTCAAAGAAAAGAAGAAAAACACTGATCAAGCTATACAAACTATTCAAGTTCATCCATAAGAAAATTGTTCTTCACTATGTAATGTAGGTAAACATTACTGTGAACACATAGTATGTATTTGGTTTCCTTTGTTTAGGATTTTATTTCATTACAAAATTAAATATCGCTCAGACTCCTTTGGAAGACTACAAACAATACTTGGCTCCTAACTTTCCAAACAGTTTCCATACTAACTTTACCAGGAATGAGAGACATGGGGTTTGGGTAAATAATTTCAAGAGTGGTATCTGTACAATCACAGAGTAAATAACAAACAAATGCAGCCAAGTCCCACTTAGACTGGAAAGGATAATGCACTGGCCTTTATGGAAGGGGAGGGAGAGTAAGCACAGATGGTGGTGGTCAGAAGCTAATGTGTAGTGCTCAGGGGTTGCTCCCAGCAATGAATAGGTACGATCTAGTTTTGGGGACTAAACCCTGGCCTTCATGCAAAGCTTGCATTCCAACCCTTTGAGTCACCTTACAGACCTGATTCCTCATACTTAATCATAGTAAGTTACCAGCAATAAGAACACAATTAAAAATTAATGGTACAATCATTTTCTAAAGTCTTTAGGAAATTAAGAATTTAATTTGGTAAAGTAAGGACAGTGCAAAAGAGTTAGGAAGAGAGAGGGACATTCGAAAACTAAAATTTGAGGGAACTCATGCTTGAATAAGTAACAAAAAATAAGGTTTCTTTTTTAAAATAAAATCTGAGAAATATAATGATGATTAATTTGTTTTTGGAAAAATTCTATATACTTATTGGTTTTCTAAGTGCCAAGAGAAAAATATTGTTCTAAAGTCTTTCTGAAACATATTTTCATTATGAAAGTAATGTGTTCAGTAGTCACTTTGCTTAACTCATCTAGAAACATCTTAGCAAAAACACCTATTACAATGGAAAGATTTGCAACAAAGCATTCAATCAAATCAACTAGCAAAAATATAAGTAGGGCAGAATGTCCTAGACGTGATAGTAGTTAGAATCATTTTTCTAATTATGAGCTACAAGTTGCAATTCTGGGATTTTAGACAAAGAATCCGGACTGCAGGGGGAAAAAAGAGAAAAACTGGAAACAACCAAATGACTGGAAATACATTTAAAAGGCAAAAAATAACATACCCAGTCGCTACCATATATGCTAACCAAACCAGCTCCACAGATTCACAACTATTCTTAGAAAATCAGCAAGCCAAGCCACTAAAATTGACATGTACATGGGTCTTCTGCCTGAAACCTCTGGAGTGCCCTCAAAGGTGTGTGTGTGTGTGGGGGGGGGGGGGGGAGTAGACTGAATCTCTGTTCTGCCAATTGCATCTACACCCACAGCGGTCACCAAGCCAAGGGCCTAACCACACTGCTTCATGACTAATCTTTGCAGAGATACCAAGTCAACAAAAATTTCAGTACAGTTTGTGGAGTCTTCTTCAGGTGGGAACTACCAGCCTTCCTCCAACACCCCCAGCTGACCCCTACACTACTGGAAGCCATAGAAGCCACACCCACATCCCACAGTCTCAGTTATATAAACTCATCAACCCACTTCTACAGATTCTTAAGAAACACCTCCAAATTCCTTAACAAAAATCCCAGTAGGAGCACACCAAATTACATGGGCAAGTATTATAGAAGCCAAATAAGTTCAGTACACAAAAAACAATAACACAGAAACCACAACTAGAAATTTAGTAAACCCCCAGACAATAACTTTAAGACCTCATATAGCTCTAAATTAAGAGATATAACAGCTTTCACATATTTTCTTTTATAAAATATTTTTCAATAATTCCATTAACCATATAGTTATAGCAAGCAATATAAAGTAATTCATATTGTGCCTAATAATAGAGTAGGCTTAGGGGTGGAGGAAAGTGGAATAAAGGTGAAGGAAAGATTACACTGATGGTGGGATTGGTGGTAGAACATGAATGTCTAAAATAACTGTATTATGAACAACTTCATATTGTAATAAAGGACAAGAAGAAAACAGATATGGCCTAGTAATTCTGTCATCTCAAGTAAGAACTAAATGAGTGCTTGAATCCCCTGTAGAAGGTCTGTGACTATCGTGAATTCTGAAAAGTTCACTGACATCTTAGCTGCACAGGAAAGCAAGAGAAAATTGTCTTCCTTATACCTAAGCTATAAACCCATAAACACATCTTTTCCATCCTTCTATCAAATAGAGAAGAAATCTAACTAGTTTGAAGAGCTGCATAAAAGATAATACAGCATCTCTTTAGTAACTAGCTACCTTCTATATGATAACAAAGCAAAATGTTTCAAGGGGAAAGAGCACCAGCAAAAGAGAAAGCCCTGAAAAACAAGAATTTCTCATCAGATTACCCTAAATCTTAACTGCATATAGTTTTCTCAGAATTATGCTTAAACAACTGGACTTTAATCAATCCATGGTTTTAAACTCACTAGGTCCAGCAGCATGGGTAAAGACCCACTGCAGGAATTTTCAATATCCTAGCCAAGATGTTATTACACAGCAGACTTCAAGAGTCCTAAAAAAAGTAATACTTCATCTCTCACACCCTCCTATACTTTGTTTTCCCCCAAATACATAAATTACAGGTCCTTCCTTGTTTAGAAGCACAAAAGGCATACAAATAAAGTGTGAGGCTAATTTATCCAAAGCATAACCTTCCTAACAAACACATTTTTCAAAGAAGGGGGGGTTGGGAAAGCAGTTGAACCAAAATTACAGGCTGTCATGACATCTCAGTATCAAAAACTGAATACCTGGTTCTACAGGAGAGTACAGTTCTTATTCACAATCTCGTTACTAAGCAACTGGAACAATAGATATGTGAGCTTTCGGGAAGCCAGCACAGTTGGAGTGGGGGACTCCATGGAAAGAAAAGCGGGTAACACTTTGCTCTGAAAATCTTTATCTTAGAATAATTTCAATGTAAAGTCAAAAAAGAAGCAACTATTTAAAAGGTCAAATGTTAAGATTTAAGCCCATTAAAGTCAAGGAAAGAACACGCTACCATGCATCATTCAGTGTAATTTCAGTTTGAGTACATTTCAAAATTCTCATCTAATTAGCGATGATGATTTCCTTACTGTATTTCCTTGTGGTCCCTTTCTTTCATTCATCCTCCCTAGGGAAGACCCTTTTACTATTTTTCAAATTTACTTTCTGATTAAAAAAACATTTTAGCCCTCTTTAATCCATTTCTTTGTTTACAGAAACTATAAAAAAAACTGCTTACAGTTGTTTCATGTTGCCTCAAGCTTTGAACTGAAAACACTCTTGAACATCAAACTTTGTCTTTGAAAAGAATAGTCCCTCAAACAGAGCCAAACACTTTCCCAGCCACTCCCTGAAGTTCAGAGGACCAGAGCTTTTCAAATGTCAAGTCTTTTTCAAAGTCAGATTTGACAATGGAACAAGCTCTAGAACAATGTTTCTCAATCTGTGGGGTGTCCCAACATACCCCTGGGGCATTATCTAAACTAGACCTGCTAAGGACTGAAAAGCAGGTTACAAGTTTAGGAAAGATTATCTTACTGGCTACAATGCCAATAAAACTCCAAAAGCAACATTCTCTGAATACCAATTCCATCAAAGGCTGCTTCTCACTATCCACTCTAACACCCATCTATCGTTCTACTTCCTGAAGGATGCTAAATTATTTAGTAAATAAAGAAAAACTGAAAGAAAAAGTCTTGAAATAATTTTTCTAAGGCAGGGCCAAGTAATTGTCATGTTTTATATGCCCAAGATGTCTCCAGATATTGATAAGCCTGTATTTAAAAAGAGGAATTCCAAGAAAAGTAGAAATTTCAATACTGAAATTAAAGAAGCAAAATATCTCAGCCGAAAATAGCACAGGAAAATTACAAAATCATTCATGCTTTAGGATTCCAAATATAATGACCTTCTGTCTCTGAAGAAATCTCTGAGTCTCATTTGGAAGGAGGAGGCTTTTGGGGTCTCCTGCTTTTAATTAAATTTAATTTCTAAAATTCGATTCTCATTTTGCTTTTTTAATGACAAACAATAAAATGTAGAGTCTTTATAATCACAACAAACCACAAAGCTCTGCTACTTTGAAATAAACCAAATAAAGAAAACTGTTTTCTAAAGCAGAAGTCATTATTAAAACTATTGGAAACAAAGAAAATTTAACACTTATATGATGTTTTCCTGATCAACTTAATTAAAATTTTGTAGATTATAGACTTCAAAGTCTTATCTGCTTATATTTTCCATGGGTGACAATATCAACATCCTCAAATATGAAAATGTTCTAAAAATATTTCTCCGGAGACTTCAATTGTTAAGACTTTTATACACCACAGCTCAGCTAAGAAGGAGGAGAGTGCAGAGATTATGAATAGTCATAAAAATAGTCATAAAACAAGTTGACTGGTGACACAACCCTGAGTCCAGGGCTGACATGTACTCAGGGAGCCCTGTAAGCTGGCAGAGAGCTTTTAAGACTTATCAAAAATGGGAAACCAACCACACCTGAGCAAGAGCTGCCAATTTAAGAGAGGGCCATAGTAAAATCTGACTGACGGGCAAGTGTAGTACCAAGTGAAAAAAAAACTGCATGGACGTACGTGTTCAGCTCTCAGCTGAATGGTTGAAAATTTGGCAAGAGCCATGTCTCATAAAATTTGAGATAATTGAGCCACAGAAGCTTCCTAGGTGAACTTCAACCGATTTACAACCAGATGCAAGCAAAGCCAGGCACCAAACTCTAAACCCTGTAATCACCTGGTCCTTCAAGCATCACTGGCAGAATGTTAGAAAATCCAACCACTGTCAGGTGTAGCCCTGAAGGTCACTGAGCACCCTCAGCATAATCTAAGTTACATCAGCACCACAGAGCCCAAGCAGCACCTCATCTTTGGGTCCTGGTATTGAACTGCTGGGATACCAGTATATCACCAGGAGTATATACACCCCAAAAACGCAAAGTAAAGAATATTTTATATATTTAATAATAAATTCTCTCTCTAAAGGAAAATACATGCATTAAATGTATTGATTTTAGGTGCAAACACCACTAGAAGTTATTCCTGAGTGCAGAGTCAGGAGTAAACCCTGAGCACTGCTAGGTGAGGCCCCAAAACCAACAACAATAACAATAAAAATTAAAAGATAATGTAAAAATTCCACCTCATAAGAAAAACTGAGATCTAAGAGTAGATCAAAGATTTTACCTCATATGTCCCTTTGAATATTTTGCTATGTGAGTGTGTTGCTTATTTAAAATAAAATAGAGGGGCTAAAAAGTAGTGCAGTCGTTATGGTACATGCCTGGAATGATCCCAACTCAGGTTTCCAATTCTTTTTTTTTTTTTTTTTTTTTTATGGTTTTTGGGTCATACCCGGCAGTGCTCAGGGGTTACTCCTGGCTCCATGCTCAGAAATTGCTCCTGGCAGGCACGGGGGACCATATGGGGCACCGGGATTCGAACCGATGACCTTTGGCATGAAAGGCAAACGCCTTACCTCCATGCTATCTCCCGGGCCCCAGGTTTTCAATTCTTAAGAACAAGTGGTCCACTAGCATCACAGGTACAGCTCTTAGAGACCCAAACACAAGCAGGATGGTGCAGATATCCTCAACATTGCAGGACCTGAGCAGTATCAGATCCTTAGACTCTTCCCCTAAACTGATGGCCTGATAGACCATATAATTCTTGCTACCACATAATCCCCAGAGCATCACTGTGGTGCAGGTAATACCTAGCACCACAGGACCAAGCAGACCTTTGAGCCCTTACATTGACCCCCGGGTCTACTTAGTCAAGAACTGTTGGGATAAACATCAGGACCTCCTAAACAACACTTGGCAGACCGAACACACACACACACACACACACACACACACACACACACACACCTTCCATACCAAATAAATTCAAAGAACACTTGGAATAACTCAGGGGAGAAGGAAATTAAATCAAAAAACACTTTTTTGAGGAACTGGAGAGTAAAGCATGGAGGTAAGGCGCTTGCCTTGCATGCAGAGGGACGGCAGTTCAAATCCTGGCATCCGGTATGGTGCCCCGAGCCTGCCAGGAGCGATTTCTGAGTGTAAAGTGAGGAGTAACCCCTGAGCACTGCCAGTGTGACCCAAAACCCAAAAAAAATACCCTTTTTTTTTTTTTGGTTTTTGGGCCACACCCAACAGTGCACAGGAGTTACTCCTAGCTGTCTGCTCAGAAATAGCTCCTGGCAGGCAAGGGGGACCATATGGGACACCAGGATTCGAACCAACCACCTTTGGTCCCGAATTGGCTGCTTGCGAGGCAAACGTCCCTGTGCTATCTCTCCGGGTCCCCGGTTTTTTTTTTTTTTTTGCCACATCCGGCAATGCTCAGGGGTTACTCCTGGCTCTGCACTCAGGAATCACTCCTGTGGTATTATATGGGATGTCTAGGATTGACCTGGTCACCTGCATGCAAGCCAAGTAAGAGCTCCAGGTGTTGTACTATGGCCTCAACTTCAAAAAGCTTTTTTAGAAATGAATGCTGTTATTCTCTAATATACATCACTACTAAAGACCAGCCAAGCATTGCCAGTTGTGTCTGTAGTGTATGTCTTACCACTGTGTAAGCAGTATTACCCACAGACAATTCTTTCCTAAAATGTCAGAAATTTGCACTGTCATTTTAATTATGAGATGCTTAGGTATTTTTTCATAAAAATAGATAATTTAAGCAAATCCCTAAAGATGTAAGTACAGCAAAGGACCACAAATTTCCAAAGTGTAGAATTTAAAGTAGCATGTTAGCACTACAATTAAGACAGATATATATACACACACATATACTCTATATAAAGCAACCTATTTTGTCCTTTATTTCTTTCTAGTGCAACCACAACACACAATTATCAAGTACAGGACAAAAGAAACAGATCAATGACTGACATGGACAAGTCCTGTGTTCTATTTCCTGTCCTATACAATCTCCTGAGCACTGACCACTGCTGGACCCCAGGCTAGGTAAGGAAATCCCTTTGAAATAAATACCAAGTACGTAACATTTTTTAAGAAAAAGAATGGTGAATACTGGTATGTAAGGGCAAATTGATGACTATCTTCCTAAAAAGTTAAACAGCTGATCCCAAGTACCCCTCAGGGTCCCTGAGTAATGAATGATCATACTCTATAAGTGATCTCTGAGTACTTGGCAGGAATAAGCCCTGTGATCCAAAAACAAGCAAACAAACAAAAAAAATTCACAAAACTGAAATTGGTAATAAATCAAACAAAAGGGAAAGAAAGAGTACCTGGCAGATGGGATGAGGTTGAGTATCCCATTGAGAATATAGTCGAATTCTGCGTGCTCCTGCGCAACAAGTGCCACCAGACTCTCACAGCAGGCTGTTCGAACCACCACGCTGTCACTACAACACTTCTCCCACAGCAGGTTCAACGCAGGAGTCTGCAATCAAATCAGTGATTAAATGCAATAACATTCGCCATCCATTCTTCAAAGTGTCATTTGTTCACAGTAGGCTAGCATTCTTACCAATACTGATGCTGTTTGTTGCTACCCCATTACAGAATAAACTAAAAAGAAATTTGGATCTGTATCAATATATCAATTCCCCTTGTCACAACTTTGTTACAAAGGAAATCCTGACTACAGGGGTAGGACCCAATTTTAATCAACATGACAACAGAGATCAAAACCAAGACCTGGTTCTAGTGCAATATTCTGGCCAAGCTATTTAGGCAGACACCAACAATCTCTATACAACAATTAGTCTAAGATGAACTCCAAATTCATACCTATTTTTTTTGGGGGGGTCACACCCGGCAGCGCTCAGGGGTTACTCCTGGCTCCATGCTCAGAAATTGCTCCTGGCAGGCACAGGGGACCATACGGGGCACCGGGATTCAAACCCATGACCTTTTGCATGAAAGGCAAACGCCTTACCTCCATGCTATGTCCGGGCTCCTCATATCTATTTTTTAAGGCTATCTGACAGTAAGAGTTTCAGAAAACATTCAGGTTCTACCAATCACTACCATTAACATGCATCCCTCCTATCCCAACTTACTGATGCCAATGTGGGCCCAGAGGAAAGAGAATAAACTAGGGCAGGCTACCAACAAACCGCTTGCTTTAATGCCTGCCTATCAACAAATACCTACTCAGTCTCTTTTATCCAAGAAAAAGGATGTGACCTTGCCCTTCTTTTCAATTGTGAATCTACTGTCTTTAATAAGAAAGCATAGGAAGGATGCATAATAAATTTAAGATTTTTAAATTCTTTATTTAAAAAATATTTTTAAATGCAGAAGTTCAGATTTTCATAATTTTCAATTACCCATAACCCCAATCACTTTTAACAAATAAACCTATATTTGATGTATTATGGGTTGAGTTCATATGGATTTATACACAACTCTGTTGTGTTATAGTATATCATTTTTAAATATACAGAGAAGCCACTCCCTCTGATGCTCAGCAGCCATGCTTGTGAACTTGGAACAGCAATGCAGAGTAGAGGGCCACCTGGGTCAAACCTGATAGTGCAGCTCCAGAAATCTAACTCGGCCTCACACATAGTAGGCATGTCTCTATCATTTGAACCACGTCTCTGCTGTTTTTTCATGTGCATTTTTTTCCCCAGTTTTTGGGCTAAACCCCGAAGCACTCAGGGGTTACTCCTGGCTCTTCACTCAGAAATCGCACCTGGCAGACTTGAGGAATATAGGGAGACATATGGGATGCCAGGATCAAACTCGGGTCAGTCCCAGGTAAGTCACAGGTCGGCTGCTTGCAAAGCAGATGCCTACTGCTGTACTATCTCTCCAGCCCCATGCATTTGGGGGGGGGTAGGGGGTTGGGTCATACACGGCGACGCTCAGTGATTACTCCTGGCTCTTCGCTCAGCCTGCCCCTGGCAGGCTCGGGGGACCATATGCCTGGAAATTGAACCACCATCTCCTGGGTTGGTCACATGGAAGGCAAATGCCCTCCCACTGTGCTATCTCTCTGCCCCCACCCTCTTTGCATTTTTAAGAAAATATAATTAGGCTATTCTTTCTTTCTTGTAACATAAGAAAAGATATAATTTGGAGAAAAATATTAAAATTATCAAGTCAAAAAAATAATAATAAAATAATAAAAGTCTCAACTCTCATATATTATGATCACTTCCTAATGCAACTGACTCTGGGAGCCTTTTCAACCATGTTATGTTCATATTGTACAACCAGACATTTTGGGAATACAATTAGCAGTATTCAAGGACTATTCCTAGCTGCTCAGTGAAGGGGGAGGCATAAAGGGACTCTTTTTGATGCTTAGAGGATCATGTAATTCCAAGCACCAAACCTAGCCTCCTACATGCAAACAGGATAGCTTGGTTCTTTCAGCTTTTTCCAGCTCAAGAGAACAATATATTTAATAGTCACTGCAGGAAGGAAATATTTACATTCCATTTCTTCATTCAAAAGGAACTTTTATCCACCTGCATGGTCCATATTAAAAGGTTCTAAATGTCATTACTTCAGAATGTAGCCTGGCAAACAAAATAAGTGAATTTTTAAAAAATGTTGCCTCAGGTAAAAATGTATCCTTGTAAAAGAAAGCATTCATTTTAAACAGAAGAGGAAATATTTAGTTATAGGAAATTGATATTCAATAAATCCTGGCAGTTAAAGTAATACCACTATATCTTCTCAGGGTACATAATGTGATTATGTGCAGTATTAAGATCAGGGCTCTCAGAAATCCTAATTTATATGACTGCCTACAAACACCAGATAAATGTCAATTAGGGAAGTGTGCCCTCCACTTATTATTTCAGCATGTCAGCAAAGGCTGTAAAGAATGTTAACTTGGAGCAGCTAACCAAAAGGAATGTGAGACAAAGAAAACTCCATTTCTGTTGTTTAAATTTAAAAAAATTAATTCAAATAAAATGTATTTCCATCAAATATGCTCTGTAGAGTGTTTACCTTAGAGTACATACTTAAACAAAAGTTCCTAACCCTCATATCAAAATATATATTACTAATTAGTGAAAACCTTCTACACTTCAACTCTTAGCATTCACCAGCAGAAATCAAGGTACAGAATTTTTCCTCAAGCTCAGATTGTCATTGTCAACATTTCCAGCTGAGAGCTAACATTTGGGACTACATAAAGCATGTGAAATCTCCACCCAAAGTCATTATGTCCATTTCTCTACTAAACATAAATATTCCCTCAAAGGTAATCCTAGATAGAACCGTCTCTAAAACATGCTTATACTCATCACACTCTGATATTTCTCATCAATAAAAAGATTCCCCTTCACACCATGTGCATTTTATCTTTTGATTATTAGAACCAGTTTTATAGTTTAAAAGACTTGAAAAAAAGAGAGAAGTTTAAAAAAATAACAGGTACTGAGCTTCTCATAGTTCAGGATCTTCTATGTAGTGACCTGAATTGTGCAGAGAACAAAGTGTGAATGTGAAACAGCTGGAACCAAGAATTAAAAAGAATCTAGAAACAAACCTGATTTGTGGACTGGTGGATCTTTCCTGAAAAACTATTTTCCTTTAGGACTGCAGCAATAAGATGACCCACAGCCTGAAAAAACAAACAAAATTAATAAATGCATTCCTTCAGAAGAACAATCCCAGGGGTTGCACTTGAAGGTAATATTAATATTAATATCACTGCTAATCTTTATGAGTCAATGTCAATTGACAGCAGACAACATTCCCAATTCACTGAGTGTGCGCTATACAGAAGGTGCTACATTAGGCATTCAAATGTAAAAATTATAATCTTTCTATCAACCCTCAAGTAAACATTTATCCTAATTTTAAACAGATAACATTAACTGAATTTCATGGATATTAAGAAAATTGTCAGATTTTCCATTCAAATAGTTGTCAGTATTTAATTTGAAATTGCTTAACCATTAAACCACAAAAAGAATTTAAGCTTTTAAATCATCTTTGCATCTAAATAAAATCCATCATGCTTCATCATGCCCGTAATGAACAAAGAGAAAACTTATTTCTGTCTTCAGGCTCACAGCCCACAAAAGATCTTCCCTCCACCATGACCATTCTCCCTCTTTTAAGTTCAATGACTTGAATTTCTTCACCAGTTTCTCATAGATTTTGGTTCTTCAATAAGTTCTCAGCCTTATAAATCTCTGAAATGTTCTGCTTTAACCAAAATGCTCCAAATTAATTTATGACTTCTAAAGAGATGGTGATCACATACACAATGCATAAATAGCATTACCTCTTGCCACCTAAAAGTCATTCTCAAGGTTCTTTAGTACTACCACGGACACCTGTCTAAAAGCTAGGAAGCTATTAACATTGACAGCCATTCTGTATATTCACTAGAAAAAAACTTTTGTGGGATGGAGATTGGGTCACACCCAGTGATGCTCAGGAGATCATATGGGTTGGAAGGTTTCAAACCCAGGTTGGCTGCATGTATCAGAGCCCTTGTCTGTACTTTCCAGCAACACACATTGGAAAAACTGCAACAAGTGTTAATCCTGCATTTGGGACCCAGGAATACAGCAAGGAATATTAGTCAGTTTTGCAAGGTCTCCAAAAGAGATCAAGCAAAAAAAACAGTACTTAGTCCTTCATTTCTTATTGTTTATCTCACATTAGAAATGAATTGACACCTCAAAGCTCGATAGTATCAGATTCGCAATATAAGTTATTTACTTATAAAATATTGTTTACTTAAATTTATCGTTTTTTACCTCCTAGCATAGAGAGTGAAAAGTATTGAAAGTCAATGAGTAGTTTTATTCCTATTACAAAATATATCACATTTTATTACTTATAACTAAACTGCATTATGCACTATTATTTTACATACAGAGAAAGAAAATTAAAAGCTGCCAATTAATCGATTATGCAAAGCTACTTATAATTTAAATTTGGAGTTTTATAATAAAGAGCTTTTAGATTTATATAGAAAATCCTGACCAAGTTCACAAATGTGCAGGCAATATAACAACTGCTGCCATCAATTACTAGATGCAATTCTACTTCAAAGATAAAATATGTGTAAATCAATGAGATTTGTTGCTAACACTGAGTAGTGGTTACAAAGGAACAATAAGTATTTACAGAGGACATAGAGCAATTGGAAGAACCTAATAAAACAAATATAAAACATTCAAAGTATTTTGAAAGCTACCACGGATATTTAGAAAAAGGACGAAAAGAAAACAAATGTAATGCGAAACACTCCTCCACTATCCATCAAATTTATCTTTCCTAATTTATCCTGCTAACAAATAAGAAAAGAACTTACATTGATTGCAAATTCAAAAATCAGAGGCTAACTCAGTCACTAAAACTAATTAATAAGTTTTCCAAAGTACAACAGTTTATGTTGACATCGGCAAAAAAAACAATATAAAACTAACTTTCCCTTAGCAGTCATACACAAAGGCATCTCTTGATTATCTAATAAAATGCATCCAGGTACAGGAAAACAAAAAAACTGTTGAAAGCATCCTCTAAGCCTTCATCTTCTTCAAAGGGGCATATGGTGCACAGATTTTTTTAATCCAATCCAGTCAAGTAGAAAGGAATCTTGCATAAGGAGTGTTCTACACCTCATGGAAGGGTTTCCCACTATCCAGCTAAGTCAATTCCCACAGAAGACATCTCCAAAGCTAGCTGTTGAGTCTCCAAGATGCTGCATGTTATTAGGTCTTCTGGCAGGCTTCTGCTATCACTGAGCTCTCCTCTCACAAGAAAAGGCAGTCAGCTACACAGTACCTTGATTTACCAGGACACTACTAGTTAGGAGCCAACAGAAAATTGTCTATTTTAATTTTTAACCGTTATAATTAAAAAATCTCAAGCATATAACAATTTACTGCATCAATGAGCATATAAGTCAAAA
>PVKC010033997.1:0-13822 GCA_004027635.1 Crocidura indochinensis | reverse complement strand
AGAAAAGAATTTTTAAAAATTCTAATGTTTATAATACAGTTATAATGGTATGGATCATAGTGATTCTTTTTAGAGTTCCCTATTTTTAGCATAAGAAAGCACTACTCAAACACGAGTAAGGTTTTCTCCTTCCTAGTTTCAAAAGAGTTGACTTACCTTAGCATACTTAGCACGTTTTCATAAAATGCAATGAAAAGTAATAATATTAGCTGATAAATATACATTTTGGTGTACTGGTATCTGCAGAACAGAAATGTAGGCTGTGAATTCTATTTTCTCTCTACCCATTCATCCAAATCACAACTCTTTGGAAATGAAAATTTTTCTGCCACTGAATGTAAATTGACACAACCTCTGAGACCTGCAATAAAAGAATTTATAAAAGAAGCCAAATGATTGGGGGTCAATGCCAGCCTGCCTTGGCCATGTAAGAGTGACTTGCTTAGTACATCCAATGGCTGCCTGCTCTGCAAAATCCATTATTTTTGCTTCCTCTACTATTATTGTTTTATGCAAATATTGTTCATTAACATCAACATCACAGCCTAGTTCACTTGCAAAACCAGAATAAATAGTATATCTCATGCTTTAGATGAGAAGCCATGATATCTGAGTAGCAATAGAAAAGTTGTCGACTTTTCTTTCTCCAAGTTAGTTTCTCCAAACCATGTCAACCTGTAAGCATACAAATTTAAAAGATTGGATGACATTATACAATAGTAACATGTGTTTCTAGGAAGGGGTTGTTTATTAGTTTATGTTTTCCAGTAACCTCACCCTTCATTTTTCCCTCCAGCCTCTTGCTAGAATTGACACATGGACTTTTTTGTTGCTTTTTGTTTTGTTTTGTTGGTTTTGGGGACACACCAATTGATGCTCGAAGTTACTCCAGTTACTCCTGACTATACACTCAGAAATTGCTCCTGGCTTGGGGGACCATATGAGACGCCAGGGGATCAAACTGAGGTCAAGCTAGGTCCATCCTAGCTTAGCATATGCAAGGCAAGCACCCTACGACTTGCACCACCACTTCAGCCTCGGACATAAGCACTTTTTAAAAGGAATTGAGACATGCCACAATAATCAGTCATAGGACAAAACTAACACCAAATTCACCAAAAATTCTGGGCTAAGAGGATGATTTAAGTGATGTTTCCTGTGTCACAATTTCAGCCCTTCTATAGTTGAAAAGCAACTTATTCCTTCAACTTTTACCTTCCTCAGAGTGAACTCTTTGCCCTTCGATCTACATCAATATTTAGAGAAACCTCTTTCTTCTTCTTCATCATTAAATACTCCCACATCAAGTTTCTAAGAGTCAAATCTTAGATCCAAGTTACCCACAACCACTAAGATTTCCAGGAAGCCACAAGAAACTAGGAATTTAGAGCCTCACTCAAGTGTCTAGAATTCATGAGGCAACTTGTACTCCATCACCTTGTACTGTATCTCTAAGCTGTAATATTAAAATTATACAACTAATCAATTGTAGGTGAATATTATATATACATACATATATTCAAATATATATATGAATTTAAAATCATCCTAATGCTTAGCCTTCTCTGATCTAAGTAGTTTTCACATATTTTCTTTTATCTTAACCTTTTGAATGCTAAAACATATGTGGCATTCTTTTTTCATACTGCATTGTATACAATTCCCTCTTGAATATGTCATGAAGGTCAGGGTAACACTAATTAAGTGGGAAATAATTAAAAGTTTTCAAAAAAGACTGTTCTTTATTACAATAATTCAGAGCTCAATACATTCTTTTTTAAAATTACTTGAGACAGCAGCTAGAAACCATCAGTGAAATATAAAATGTTAACTATAAATTCTAGTATTTATAGATATGTGCAATAGTCTTCCTTCCCATGTCACAGTGGTATGAAATTATTCCTCCCTAAAATACATAAGAATCATTCCTGATGAGGTAAATACAAATCAAAACAACAATAACATAGCACTTCATATCCTAGTGATATTTGCACACATAAAAAAGAAGAGAACCATGTTGGCATGGATATGAGCAGGGTGAAGGGTCACAGCAAGAAGGACTCCTTCACTACTAGTAAGCATGTTGACTGGTTTAAACTCTTTGGAAAACAATTTGGACACCTACAAACTACGAATTGAGCTTATATGTAACCCATTAATTCCACTTATTAGCAAATACGTATCTCCAAAGGCCCCAAAATTCTATCCTGAAAAGAAATGTGTGACCCTATTTATCATAGCACTATTCACAAAATCTAGAAACAACAAAGTGTTCAAGAACAGATGACTGGAAAAGCAAACTATGTTATATATACACAATAAAATGCTATTCAATTCTAAGAAAAATTGAAACTATGCAACTTGCTATTACATGGATGATACTAGACACTATTGTACTAAGTGAAGTTAAACAGAGACAGAGACAGAATAATCTCTTTTTTATATGAAATATAAAGAAACAATGACATAAAAAAAAGAACAAAACAGAACAAGAGAATTTTCTGCAAAACTTATTTTACCAAGAGCAGAGAGATGGGGCTTTGTTGGAGGTTCTGACAAGTCAACACTTTCGTATGCTTAAAGACCTATAATTAAGCGTACTGTAAATCTGACACCACAAATAAAAATTTTAGTTAAATTAAATTTTAAAACAATCATTTGAGGTCAGAGCAATAATATCCTGGGTAAAGCATTTGCCTTCTATACAGCCAGCCAGACAACCCATATGGTCCCCCAAACACTGCCAGGAGTAATTCCTGAGTTATAGCCAAAAGAAACTAACCCCTGAGCACTGCCATGTGTGGCTTAAAAAATAAATAAATAAATAAATATTTTTTTAAAAAAATAAAAATTAATCATCCCTGATGAAAGAGAACAACTAACTATAGGAATTTTTCTATATGCTCACTCCAATTATCATCCATTTCTTTTGGGCAGGTGTTGGGGCCACACCCAGTGATGCTCAGGGTTTACTTATGGCTATGCGCTCAGAAATCACTACTGGCTTGGGGACCATATAGGATGCCAGTGCATCCAACCGCAGTCCATCCTAGGCTAGCACGGGGAAAGCAGACACTTTACCACTTGCTCCAATGATTCAGTCCCTATCAGCCATTTTTTATTTAAAAAATGAAAAAGAATGATCAAAAAATGAAAAAAGTATGGTCAAACTGGGGATATGGCTTACAGTCACATACACAAACACACACATATGGTCAGTTCAACTAACTCAGTGAAAATACTATAGAAATAGCTTTATGAATTTTTGCTGAGTTATAAGCAGTATTAATCTCACCTTGTATGCATAGCTATTTAAAAGTATAGCTCCTGAATATATTACCACCTTTGAATTTATTGTTGTGAATAAACCAGTTCACTTTTCAAAATATAAAATAAATAAAGAGTTCTGGGTACCTTTTCTGAAAGCAGCAGGCCCACAATTTACCACTTCCTTTCTATTGCTTTTAAAAAATATATCTATTTTCCACTACAGCCTGGAAAAGAAACTGCTATCTCTCCATGCCCCATCACTTATGGGCAGAAGATACAGATACTGATGGGACCTCTGACCCAAGTGGAACCAATGAGATTCTCTCATTGTGAGAAACTATGTTACATTATGATAAGCAAGTAAATCAACCCCAATAAAGACAAATTCAAATTCCAAAAAAAAAAAAGAAAGAAAGAAAGTAAGTAATAAGTCAGCAAAGAAGCAAGTCTGAAAAAAAAAGCAGGTTGCCTTAGTTGTCTGTTGCTATATTACAAATTACCTCAAATCTCTGTGCCTTAAAACCACAAACATTTTTTCTGCTAAAGTTTTTGATAGTGCAGGTCTCTTAATGTTGTAGTCAAGCTGTCACCTGGACTTTAGGGATCTCAGGAGCAGACTGAAGCTTAAAGATCTGCTTCTAATCTTACTCAGGGGACTATTGGCAGGTTTGGTTCCTTCTCTGGTAAAGTTCTTAAAAGATTTGCTTCATTGCAGAACCACATAAGTCTCTCCATAGATAGTCTCATCATATTACAGGCTGTTTTTCTTGTCATTAATGATCCAACACAATGGGGCAGATTCAGGCAAAAAGGATGAAAGGTAGGAAAAGAGAAATTGAACACTTAGATCTAGGATGAAGCCAAAGGTTTTTTTGAAATTGAATCTCAAATGAGCAGCCCATCTATTTGTTTATATTATATTCATTGGAAGTGGGTTACAAGGTTCAGTAAAAATTCAGTGAACATATCTTTATGTTAGTAATGATCTACACCTATTCTAACATAATCTACACCTATAACTCCCTGTCACTCACATTTCCTTCGCATGCAATTTTTTTCCTTTTATTTAAACTACATGAGTACAAAGTAGATCATGATTTAAGTCTTACAATGCACACCACACTTCACCCATGAGCACACACCCCCCATGAATGTTCCCATCACATGCAATTTCCCTCTCTCCTCCCCATAACTTAAGAGTCCATTAGAGTGTTAATTTAAAATTCAGAATGTTGTCAACTAAATTATGTTCAAGAGTTGATGAGATTTCTTGGGCACAGCTCCTTAAATACAGCTCTCCATGTTGAGTTCCTGTTGATCTACATACATGCAAAAAGAATCTATTATCTCCTCTTTGATACACAGAATACATTAAAAGGGACCACATATTAAATAGCTGATATTCACATTCCTGTTTTAAAAAAAGAGAAGGAATATGATACAGAAAGATCCATGTTTGTCATATTTTAAAATCCAACTGTGCAAATGTTAGGTATACCTTGATGTAACTGCAAGGTTTGGGAATAATTTTACCATACTCTCAGTTCTAATTTCTCTGTCTCTTCTGCCTTTTAAGTCTTCCTTCTTTTGTTGTTGTTCCTGGCAATATATACAGCTAAACAACTATCATAGGCTCCTTCCTTTCAGTATAGTTCTGGAATCCAAAAACCTATCCTATTTTTATGCTCTCTATTCCCTTGAGTCCTAGCTGAAAATATTTCTGCATATATAACTCTTTTAAGAACTTTGTGAGTCTCCTGTGAATCATCCTGAGTTTCACTCCATTAGACAAAAGCTATACTCACAAATCTTAAGATAAGCTCTTCTGTCCCTTGAGCTTTGACCAGACAGCTAAGACACAATGCTCTTAAACTTCCTAGAGCACTACAGTTTCATTGAGATGGTCTTTGAGATAGAGCATAAATCTCTATAAAAGGTCCTTTGTGTGACTGAATAGTACCCTGGAGCGTAATCTTTGATCTTTCTGAGATCTTAACCAAAGTTTTGACAATCACATTTTTTGCTTCAACTTTAGAACTCCAATTCTCCTAGAAAAGCCTTAGATTTGATCATTGATCAAAAGCTATTAATTGCTGTCACAGTAGCCATTTAGGAAACAGAAATAACAAAATTATAAAATAATGGTTCCTTTTCTTTTAGCATCCCTATCTCAATATAATTGGTTCTTTTATATAAACATAATCAACAATAAGGAACAGGTAGAACCTTCAACTTTTAACTCAGAAAATCATCTTTGCTAAGCAGCCTAGATCTTTGCTAAGTGTCTTCCATAACTTACTAAGAACTTTACTTTCAGCAGTTTACTGTTAGCCTTCGTGTTTAATCCCATAAAGAACCAAGAAGCTTATATTAACAATTTCTTTAACATACATCAGAATTATATTAATTCTTTCACATCTGAGTTCCAAAGTCACTTACACATTACATGATCATCATAGCAGCGCCCTATTTTCTATCACCCCATAATGAATTGACACCAAAAATTATAAGCTGTTTAAAACAATAAAAAAACATTCTGGAGCCCACATAGTTTGGACTAGAAATAATAAAGCTGTTTGTTTGTGAAATAATAAAGCTGTTTGGCTAGGTAATTTTGGCTCAGAGTGTCTCATGAGGTTACTGTCAAGCTGTCAACTGGGACCACAGTCATCTCAAGATTCAAGCAATCAAGTGAGGAGGAAGCATTGGCTTCCAAGTTCACATGGTTATTGGCAGGCTTGACTTATTCACAGGCTTTCGGTGTCTCATAGGCTGTTGGACTAAGGACCTCAGTACTTAACATACCATCTGGGCCTCTCCATATGGTTACTTAAAACATGGCACTTTGCTTCACACAACATCTATGTTCTGCAAGAGAAAAAATTATGAATGTTCAATATGAAGTCATCATCCATTTTTTACCAGTTGTTACTCAAAAGTAATATTCCATTTCTTCCACTACCTTTAGAAATAACTCACAAATGTATAAAGATAGTACAGTGTGGAAGGTGCTTGCTTTACATTGGGCTGACATAGGTTCAATCCAAAGAATCATTGGGCCCCTGTAGTTCATGAAGAGAGATCCCTGAGCATGGAGGAAGGGGTAAGCTAAACACAACTGAGTATTGCCCCAAAACTAACAAAAAAAGAGATATCTAATAAGTTCATCCCACCTTCAAGATAAAAATATAACGTAAGAGTATAAATACCAGAATAAATGTTTGTTAAAGATTATTTAAGTAGTTGACTACTACAGAGAGCCCAAGTAGAGAGAAGAAAGAAAGAAATAAGAAAAAGAGAGAAAGAAAGAAAGAAAGAAAGAAAGAAAGAAAGAAAGAAAGAAAGAAAGAAAGAAAGAAAGAAAGAAAGAAAGAAAGAAAGAAAGAAAGAAAGAAAGAAAGAAAGAAAGAAAGAAAGAAAGAAAGAAAGAAAGAAAGAAAGAAAGAGGAGAGAGAGAAGAGAGAAAGGAAGGAAGGAAGGAAGGAAGGAAGGATGAAAGAACAGAAAATTATAGATTTCTAGACTAATGAAAGACGGTTCCCAATGGTTGCAATCTAGGTTTTTCTGAGCACTTAAAATAAATGTACCCATTCTTAGTAACTTTATTGAGTTTCTGCCCCTTACAATCACATTCTTTCTAAAACTATCTCATTTTCTGGCAGACTCTGTGCTTCTATCTTTGTGATTTTGAAAGCAAATATAATCTCTGTACAAACTAAACAAGACACAAAAATGTCTGAATTGATCCATAGATGCTGTAGACCTGACACATTCTGTATTCTGCTGCCCTTATCAGCAAAAAGACTCTGCCAGCACATTAAAGATAGCTTTACTTATATTAGAAGCTGCACTTTTAATTTTTGTGACATGTAATGAGGCAGTATCACAAGCCAGAATATTTTATTAGGTTTTAATATGTTAAATTTGGTTTAATCAAAAGCTGCCATTAGAAGGCTTAACACTGAACTGCAGGTTTAAGATGGTCATATAACAAATCATCTAGGAAATCCCTTTGAAGAAAAATAGTCCATATCTGTTATATAAAGCATATGTAGCCTCATAACTAGTGGTAATGATGAAAAAATCAAACATTTACTAAGCACATATAGGTTTCTTATAAACTTAAGATAGTTATATACTTGCACACACTTTTTAGGAAACTTACACTGAGCAAAGAGAAATTGTATATGTCTATTCATAAGTGCTAATATACAGAAGTCAGAGGTGTACCTCAGTAATAGAATTGCTAGATTTGCCTGTGTGAAGCTGTCAGACAATTCACTGGGGGGAATATTACCATTCAGCTATTAGACTCAAATATAATAGCTTGTCTCCCGATATTCATAATTTAGGGTAATCGCTTTTGTTTTATTTGTATCATCTGTAGGATCAACCTTAATGACAAGGTAATAGTGTGTGAATTCTGGTGCTAAGTCATTTAAAACACAGAACACACAAAAAAATCATGTAGAAGTCTATAAAACAAAAATACAGTAGTACTAAGGGCTTTGCACTCTGAATCACTCCTGGAGGTCTCGGGGGACCATATGGGATGTGGGGGATCAAACCTTGGCAGCTGTGTGCAAGACAAAAGCCCTACCTACTATACTATCATGCCAGCCCCTCAGCATATATTTTTAAAATGACCACTAGCAAACCGTGTACAAACAATTATCCTGGCCTCACTGAATTTTCTTACAGATCCTTTTTCCAAATAATTCCTATTGCTCTTTTGTCCCTATTTCTCAAAGACTACTACATTCAATGCACAAGGTTTCTTAAATAAAAAATACTAAGATAAAACTAACATTTCTGTTCAAGAATCTAAGCAGACATCTTGAGATTAGGCTGAATCTGCCTGAAGTTACACAAATGTCATGGGTTATGTGCACTTTTATACTACTTTAAGACCCTCTTCTCCCACTAGCAAGCTATTTCAGTAGTATTATGAACAATCTATTATTATTCACAATTGACAAATTCTAAGAGAAAGTCCTAGAAAGTAAGAACCTTTTGTCTGTCAAGCACTTCAATGTTTAAATATAATTTTCTTCTACATACTTGGGGAAAAAAAGCACAGTGAGGATTCTAAAGATACAGAATTTAAAAAAAGAAACATATGTAAAGCTAAATTTCTGTGCTTGGAATAAAAGAATATGGAATAAAATTGGAGTTTAGAGGAGATTGGAACCAGTAATTAGAGACCAGAAACAGCAACACTGAAGATAAGAGATATCAATAATAGGCTTTTTGTGAAATAAATTTTTGTTCATCTGAAATGAAATACACCTTTCATCTTTCAAAAATGTATACTGCTCACTATTCTTTGCATGTTTGCTTGGGTAGGAAATAGTAATAGAGGGAAATATGTAGCAATATAGATTGTTTGAATTAAATTTTGTTTCTTTATATAGTACTAGTTCTCCTTTTTTAATATGCCTCCCCAGAGACCTTTGTTTCCATAAACATCCCATCATAAAATTTGATGCTAAATAAAAGGTAATATACACTACACTTTACTTCTGTAAGGAGAGGCTGGTATCGGGATAATTTAAATAACTATTTTCGCTCTATCATATTAACTTAAAACTCTGTGGTAGGAGCCAAGGAAACAGCCCAGATACATATCTAGTGTGAACAAGGGCCTCAGTTTGATCCTGATCCTCAGTACCTCAGTATCATACATGGCATAATAGCACTGCCAGGTATAAAAGTGCAAGCCAAGAACACCCAGGTGTATCCCTGTATTTCCCAGAACATCTAAACTTGAACCCCAGTACAGCTTCATAGGTTCTAACTTTACCTGCCCAAAACTCTTAGGCTTGTAACACTGACCCTACTATATGCCCCATCTCAGAGCACCACTTGGAAGATACCCACTTCAAAGAATTTTAAAACTAATATATAAATTTATGCCTATGGCATGCTTTGTATTCAATGTAATTTACATGAAACTGAATGTTTAATATCAAAGTTCTATTTGATCATTGCAGTAAGATATTCTTATACCAAAGCTATTCTTTCTTTACAAACCATAAGCAGATTCTTGAGGCATTAAAAAAAACAGACCTTAAAAAATAAGAAAAAATTAAAATATAGTCTTTTACTGGAGAGATGGCACTAAAGGTAAAGTGTCTGCCTTGCAAGTGGTAGCCTAAGATGGACTGTGGTTCAATCCCCCAGTGTCCCATATGGTCCCCCCAATTCAGGGGCGATTTCTGAGGGCATAGCCAGGAGTAACCCCTGAATGTCAAATGAGTGTAGCCCAAAAAAAAAAAATCAAAGATCAGACTAAATTCTGGTTCATATCCATGGGGTTTATAAAAGAACTTAAAAAGTAAAGTTGGGGAAAGATTTGTTAAAGGAAGATTAGAAGCTATATTTCTGCTTCTAAACCTCTAACCTATAAAAAAATAAATAAAAGGGTACTTCATTGAGATCACCTAGAAGGGACTGAGATGTGTCGTTTTAAATATTAATATTAAGGACAAAGGTTGGCTATCTCTGTAAGAAAACTAGACAGATGATTTGGTGGCAAAACAAAGCTGAGGTCTTGTGGCAGATGAAATTAGCTGTATTTATAGTTAAGCCATAATTGAGTATTGAATGTAGAGACCAGATGTGGACACAGGAGTCAGTTCTATGTCTGTTTAAATCAACAACTGAGAAGACTCAATAAGACACAAATAGCATGAGATTTCTGTATTCATAGGATTTGTCACAAAGGATTTTTTTAAACGCTTTTGTCTTATTTTTTGAACAAGGTAGGCTACATTTCACTTTGCACATAGCCCAAAGAATATGTCTTATGGACAAATACATTCATGATCATTTTCATGGAATATGGCACTGAACTCAGACATAACTACTCAATTTATGCCTAGTGTAAATTATTTCTTAATAGTTGTATATTTTAACTATATTTTTGAAGTTCTAGTGATGTGATGTATATCTATCATTCCTTGCTGCCTTTTTTTGAATATAGCATTGATGATATCCCATGCTCACAGAATTCTAGCATAGTCACAATTAATGGGAATTCAACAAGACTCAAAGTGAGCATAGGATGAGCTACAGTCTGGTAAAAAAAAATTGGTAAATGGTCCCACAAGACAATAGTGAATACATGGTAATCAGAAATTTTATTTTTAAAGTAACAAAAATAAAGCAATTCTTAAAAACAAACATGTCAAGGATCCCTTTCATCTTCATTTCATTCATTTTATTTCTTTGAATAAACAAACCACACAGAAAGAAAGAAAAAGACAGGACAATTCAAAATACTTTCTTGGTAAAACTTCATGTGCAGGCTCTGGCACATTGTATCCCAACATGCCTGCAGTCCAGGGAGCAGCATGAGTAAGTGTGTGAGCAGAGTCCAGTTTCAGTTCCAGCCATGTCAACAACAACAGCAAAAGGAAGAGAAAGGAAAATAAAACAAACATGACCTATGTAATTTTAGAAATTTTTCCCATTAATTAAATATTCTCATTTGCTTTGGAAACTGAAATTATAAAATATGAAGGCAGAGAATGGAGCAATAGTATGATGTGCAGAGTGCTTGCCTTGTACATGGCTAACTGGGTTTGATCCCTGGTAACTCATATGATCCTCTGCCTGCCAGGAGTGAACCCTGGCAGAGCCAATAGTAAGCTCTGAGAATCACAGGCTAAGACCCAAGAAAACAGAAAATGCTTTATAATATGTATATATTAACACAAGCAATAAAATCATACTAGCGTTAATTGCTTTTTTAGAATGGTGTCAAATATAAAATAAAAATATTACTTTTAATGTATCAAGTCAAGGGAAAAGATAAAGAGGAAAGAAAAATGTTGCATATATTTCTTTCCCGTTTTTAAACCTAATAATATATCATTAGTTTACAACACTATAGGATTTCAGTGATATGTAACAACACTGTTTTATGTGCAGAGGATTTGCCACACAGGATCATTTTTAAATATTTTGTCATTTTTTTTGAACAAGGGAGCCTGCATTTCACTTTGCCTGTGGCCTATTAGTATCCAATTCTGTAGCCAAACTTATTTAGCCAGTTCTAACTATACCAATTACTTTACACTGTACTTTTCTCTTCTTTATTCTCCCTCACAATTAGCAACCTAGACATGTGATTAAAATTAAAGACATTAATTGCATAGGCTCTTCTTGAAAAGAACAAAAATTTTAATAAAAAAAAAACCTTTTAAACATTGTTTGAAAGTGGACAGTCATATTTGAGTTGAGACAGGTTTTGACATAAAGGACTTTAGTACAATCTGTTACTTAAATAAATATTAGCAAAATATGTGAAAGGTGGTATCTACTAAAGGAGGGATATTCTTCTTATATCAAAATTGTAGAGTACAATAAAGTAGAATGGTAGAGACTCATTTTTATCATCTCACAAGTTGTACCAAATAGAACAATAAGTTTGAAGAGATCAGATCATTGATTTGTCTCACCTATGCAAAAATATATTTGCATATATATACATATATATGCATACACATACACACAACATTTCAGCCACAAAAAATTACAAAAAAAAAATAGACTGCATAGTTGACTTTACCTCACTTATTCCCCATATGTTCTTCTAGCTTATATCAAAATTTCTTTGGGGAGCATTAAATGATTTTTTCAATTTTTCTCACTCAATTTCTTCTGTTGAAAATAAGAGATAACATTGTCTGATAAGAGCAAGTCACTTTAGATTAGGTGAACTTGACTTTTGTCTTTCAATCAATCAAATGTAGATCAAATGTATTTTTCCCAAAGGAAAAATAAACTGTGGAGAATTCATAAAGAAATACTTCTTGAATTTTAGAAACATAAGTTTATTTTTAGTTCCTCTGTTTTTATTCTTCAGTCACACTGATAACATATGAATTTTATCACTTTCCTACACTCTCAAAAGAATAAAAGTCCAAAAAATTAATTTCTGACCAAGAAAATAAGGCTTATGTAATGATGAATAGCTTTTTTTTTGGGGGGGGGGCCACACCGGCTGTGCTCAGGGGTTACTCCTGGCTGTATGAATAGCTCCTGGCAGGCTCAGGGGACCATATGGGGCACCGGGATTCAAACCATCCACCTTTGGTTCTGGAACGGCTGCTTGCAAGGCAAACACCGCTGTGCTATCTCTCCGGGCCCCGATGAATAGCTTTTAAATGCAGAATCATATTTCAAAATAAACTTCTAAAATTGCTCATACTTATCAATAAACTGTTTTTGTGATTAAAAATAAAAGTATAAGTTGGGGCTGGAGAGATAGCATAGCGGTGGGGCATTTGCCTTGCAGGTGGCCTACCCTGGAGGACCTGGTTTAATTCCAAGCATCCCATATGGTCCCCCAGTCAGTCAGGGCCAATTTCTGAGTGCAGAGCCAGGAGTAATCCCTGAGGGCCGCCCAGTGTGGCCCAGAAAACCAATCAATAAATAAATAAAGTCAAAAATAAAATGAAATAAAAGTAAATGTAAGAGAGATGAATATTAGACTTAGTGCAAATAATGAATATAATAAATAGTGGAGTCAGGAGGAGTTAAAGAATTTGCTGATTTATTGAAAGTTTCTGAATAAGCAAGTGAATTTATAAAACATGTGTATTGGATGCTATTTATGCAGAATTAGTCAATTCTAAGCCTCTCAAGAGTCCTTCTTGTTTTGGGTTTTGTTTTTTGTTTGTTTTTTTTGCCTTCATCCAATTGTGTACAAATTTGAGGGCTAACATTTCGCTGATGAGTTAAGGAGTACTTCTTAAAGTTCAAATACTAGTGAGATGCTATAAAATCCAAAAACCATTGACTTAAGACTTCCTGGATCAATACCAGTTAAATTTCAAATCAATGAATAATTTTTTAGTAATGTATGTCTAAAATAGGCCATGAGATTTTTTTTCCAAAACTGGTAACCCAAAACCATTGGATTTGGGGTTTTGTTCCAATATTACAGAATCAGTTATTAGGTATCTGATATTACCAACTAATCTTTGATCAGCCCACACATCTAATGATCCAGAGCTTATCTTTTTTTTTTTTTTTTTTTTTGGTTTTTGGGTCACATCCGTCAATGTTCAGGGGTTACTCCTGGTTCTACGCTCAAAAATCTCCCCTGGCAGGCACAGGGGACCATATGGGATGCTGGGATTCAAACCACCATCCTTATGAATGCAAGGCAAACGCTTTACCTCCATGCTACCTCTAAGGCCCCAAACTTCCCTTTCCTATGTTGTCCTATTTCTCCTAAAACTGATTTCTTCTTCTTTATAATTATATCTTTCTTTTATAAAATATATCTTCAAATTCATCCAAAATAATCATGTGTGGGAAGTGAAACATTCTGAGCTCTTATATGCTTGGCATTATCTTTGTTCTGCCATCATATTTGATTGATATTTAATGATAGTATAGATTCTAGATTAGACAAATTAAAAGGCTTCTAAAAGAAAAGAAACTCAAACTATAATAAAGACACCCTACTAAATCAGAGAAAATTTGCAAACAATAGATCAGATTTAAAAGGATAGTACCTCTACATGCTGTATTATTG